>SJVG01000546.1:0-26017 GCA_034774675.1 Scedosporium minutisporum
CCTTGCTGTTGGGTGTTGTCTGTGAATGTGGCGGCGGCGGTGGTGGTGGTGGCCATGGTAGATTGGTTGTTGGAGTCTTGGGTCGGTGCGCTGTCTGTCATTGTCGCGTCGGTAGAGGGGGCGGTGTTGGTGGTCGGAGGCTGAGTGGAAGTTGCGGCGGTGGAGGAGACTTCTTGGGTCGTCGTGGAAGCTGTGCTCGTGGCGGTTGTGTGTTGAGTAGTATTAGTGATATCTGTAGTGTTCGTAGCTGCTATGCCAGAGCTGTCTGGCGCCGTACTTGTCGCAGCTGCATCCTGCGTCAAGGGTTGTTGTTGTTGTCGTTCCGTGGTGACATCTCCCATGGTGCTGTCCACCCCAGTCATCGTCGCATCCGTCGATCCCCCATCCGCGTTTCCGGCATTCATCGAATCGCCTTCCAGTGACATGCCAATAGCATGCGAGAACTCGTCGTCATCGTCACCCCCTCCAAAGCCGCCTCCCATAGTCTCGCCAAAGAGTGACCCGGCGTCACTGCCGCCAAATAGACTCTCGTGAGCAGGAGATGCCACATCACCCATCGCATCACCAGCATCGCCATTCGCACCTCCAATTCCCCCAGCGTCGCCGGCGCCGAAACCCGAAAACAGATCGCCATTCGAGAGCAGCCCCCTCTTCTCGTCGGTCGAAAAGAACGTATCGCTCACGAGCGGCTCGTCGGCCGCCGTCGCAGGGAACGGATTTCCCCTCGCCGGCCGCGGCTCAAGGGCCGAAATCTGACCACCGCTCCCGGGAAACGACCGGCTGACGACTCCCTGATTCAGGTCCCAGTCGAAAATCTGCTTATCCCAGCTTCCGCTGAGGACGCTCGTCTCGTCGGGGGCGAGCGTCAACACGCTGACGGCGTTGGTGTGCTGTTTGAGAGAGTGGATGCGCTTGCCCTCGTCGTGGCGGACGCTCTGGAGGTTTATGCAGCCCGATTCGAGGCCCGATAGTAGCCACAGGGCCTGGGAATGGATGGCCAGCGAATACACGGGTGACAAGACGTGCTCCTCGGGGCCGCCCCGCGCGTTAGGCTGCGGCGGTTCCTCGTTCTCCCAGTAAGAGACTAGGACGCCAGCCTTGACGACGCTGTCGACGAAGGGGTGTCGCTGCGCCACCGTGAGGAGTTGCTTCCCGTTGATGGTCTCGGGCCCGCTGTACTTGCGAATGTAACCATCCGAACCGCCCGTCATCCAGAACCGCAAATCGGGCGTTATGGCCATGGCATTGATGCTGGTGGCCTGGGGCGCGGCCATGGTCGGTATAATGTCGTACACTTTCGCGGTGTACACTTCGGGCCGTATTACGGGCTTCCATCTCGGGGGACCTGGCGTGGCGGACTTGGAGCGCGTGGGCGGCGACGCGCCCGAGGCTGCGCCGTCTGTGCCGTTGGGGCCTTTCGAAGAATCCGCATCTGGCGGGGGCTTCACATCACCTCCTTCGTCTTCTACTTTTATTCGAACGTTTTGGCTCGCGTCGGCATCGCCAATGGCTTGTGTGTCGGTCTGGTCGGGGTTGTCTTCATCGTCTTCGTTATCATCGTCGTCATCCTCCCCATCGTTTTCATTATCGTCATTGTCATCGTCGTCACCGTCACCGTCTTGGTCGACTTCCTGGTCGGCATCCGCTTCGGCATCGTCTACATCCTCCATGACCTCGTCCTGGTCATTGTCGGAGCTAGCATTGGAGTCTACAGCGATACGGGTGTTAGCTACCAGGAGTTCGGAACGAAGCGTAGAGCTTCAATGCAAGGCAGATAGACAGTATGAGGGGAGGAAAGGGAACGGAAAGGTTCGCACCTCTATCATCGTCATCCATGGCTAGTATTGCGTGCGCTAGAAGGTAGCAGGCGGACCATCAAGGACACACACCGTCGAGGCTTCGCGCATTGATGTCAGCTTGAATCTCTCTTTGGCGATGATCGCGTGGGGTGCGCGTTTGCGCCTCTAGACAAAACGATGGCCTTTTTAGCTATACTAAAGAACGACGGCGTCAAATCGATGCCTACGTTTAGAAATAGGGGCAAGCGACCCTCATAACTCGTGGATCTGTGGAACAAATGGTTCCGTGTGTGTCTCGGTCTTTTTCAGTGTTTTCTTCTTCTGGAGGAAAGTAGCTTCTTCCATGTGAAACGGTGCCAAAAGCTCACTAGTGCTTCGGTTGATGTACGGCTAAACATCCTGTGGAGGCTTGTGTGGAGTGGAAACTGCGACCAATTGGCTCCACAATTTCTCCGACCGCCCCTTCTTCAATTGCTTCTCCCCTCCAGCTAGTGAATAGAGTCTGAAGCAGGCACGACCCACGACCCACGAACCCCACCATCGCAGTTGCGCTTCCTCAAACTGTTTCCCCAAGTCAACTCGAGAACCTCCATAATTTTGTGTGCTTCTGCCCTCATCTCAAACCGCCATTTCCCACTTTCCATTTTCCGTCAGTCTTTTCCTTCCATAGTCCGGATTCGGTTACGATTTACGATTGTACGTCTCAGTCTCTCAATCTCTGTCTTTCATCCCAAGCTGCGCCTTTCCAACCTTCACCCAACCCACCAGCATCTGGCTCGAATCCCCCATCGCCTTGCCAAGCATCGCCTTGCGGTGTGCGTCATTCCCGCCTTAATCCTCGACCACGACACGGCATCGAAGACTGCCTGACTTCTTCCTCCTTATTTGCTACGACACGTCCCATTTCTACTCTATCTAACGTCGTCGCTTCAGTTACGACGACCTCTCATATCAAAGCACCACCCTTCTTTCGAACCTTTCAGCCAGTAGTGCTTCTCCGTCAACGACGATACTGGTAACAGCCAGCAACCGCAACGCCGACCACAACACCTCCCGCAGCACCAACAGTCTCAACGCCAGCCTCGCCACCAATCGCACCAGCACCATACACCATGGCCGCCGAACCTCCCCGTCAATATGTCCCCCTAACCTGCCACGGCCACTCCAGGCCTGTGCCCCATCTTAGCTTCTCTCCCCTAGAAAAAGACGACATGTACTACATGATCTCTGCCTGCAAAGGTATCAGGAGCCGACAAGTCCAATCCACCTCAGAGAGACGCTGATTGCTGACCTTTTGACTTTCCTCTCTCCAGATGGAAATCCCATGCTCCGAGACGGCCAAACTGGCGATTGGTACGGTCAACTCCCACCAACATGAGCTCACGACGCCACCAACTTTTCCCATGATATACTAATCGAGTCTTGCAGGATTGGAACATTCATCGGCCACAAGGGCGCCGTATGGCAGGCCAGGTTAAGCCCCAATTCAACCAACGCTGCCACCGCATCCGCCGACTTCACAGTGTATGCTGAGGGCTCGCCCCTGTCTTGCCAACCCCCCTCCCCGCACGCAAGCTAACGCCGTGTCCGTAGCAAAATCTGGGACACTCACACCGGCGAGCCTCTCTATACCATCCAGCATAACCACATCGTTCGCGCGATTGCCTATCCCCCCGATAACTCAGACCTCATTGCGACCGGCGGCAATGAGAAGATTCTCCGCGTCTTCGACCTCACCGAGACCCCCAACCCCACCCAGAACGGTAACCCCGCCGTCCCGGCCGTCATCGAGTCCACCCGCGGCTTCGAAATCGGCGAAGGAACCCACAAAGCGCCCATCAAGTTCATTGCTTGGACTAAGGATCCAAACACCATGGTGACGGCGTCCGACAACACCCTCCGGTGGTTCGATCTGCCGACGCGCACATGTGTGCGACAAGAGGTCCTCGACGGCGAAATCCGATCCTGCGAACTCGTTGCCCTAGCGCCCGCTCATACTTCCCCCGATGACATTGGTGGCGGCCTTCCCGTGCTCGCTGTTGCGGCTGGGAAGTGGGTGTACTTCTGGGGCGGCCCGCAGGCCATGGACGAGATGAAGCGGATGGAGCTCAAGTACACCATCGCCAGTGTTGGACTGGATCTCAAGGGTCGCAAGTTGGTTGTTGGCCAGGAGCCGGGTACTTGGGCACGAGTTATTGACTGGGATACGGCTGAAGAACTGGGTAGGTCTCGAAACAAACCCTCCTCTTCAATCGTCTACAAAACTAACTTCTCTCTCGCAGAGACACACAAGGGACACCACGGACCCATTTGGTCTATCGCCTTTTCGCCCGACGGCAAGCTGTACGCCACCGGATCTGAAGACGGCACTATCAAGATGTGGAAGAACTGCGACGGCTTTTATGGGCTCTGGCGCGGTGGTGCCACCGCTGCCGACCGCAACGTGGACTAGAAGGACACGACCCACGGCGCTAGTCCCGCGCTGGCCTCGTGCAGCGGACGGCGTGAGCGGAACGAGGCGACGGTCGACACCAAGGAGAATGAGAATCACGGTACACCCGCCGGGAAGACTCCGAGGAGTGGCAAAGCAGTGGCGTTCAAGATACCAGATGATTCTTCGGAGAAACTTTCTAAGACGTCAACTGCGGCCAACACGACGGGGAACGGCGGCGGCCAGAAAGGCAAGGCCACCGGCAACTTCCAGAGAGATGGTCCACATAGTGGACGTCAGACTAAGGATAAGGATTTGGTTGCCCGTCACGATAACAGCAGCAGTCTGCGGGAGAATAAACACGGCGAGCGGGGCAAAAGGGACGAGTCCTTCCAACAGCGAGGAAGAGGTGAAGGTTACGGGAGGAGGAAAAGAGCATCGTCGTGATGATGATGAGAAATTTCTCGCAATGGGTCGACTGAAGAACGAGGTTTTGTTAGCGATGGCGCAAACGGGGGGTTGCCTTTTATTCTCACCTGCTCCCTCGTTAAGAGTTTGAGGGGCAGCTTAGGGTTTCTTCTTCTTTTTTCCCTCTTCCTCGTCTTCAGATACACATTTGTTTTCTACCATGGTTCATAGAGATGCGTTGGTCCTTCGGTCCCCCGGCTTGTTCTGTTAAATGATTGTGTTCTCGAGGCATATCATATAGAGATACAAAACTCCCGAGTGAAAAAGAAATAAAAAAAAAAGGAAGAAAAGAAAAGAAATAAAAAAGGGTCAGGGTCGGGGTCTAGACTTGCGCAAAGCGATCTGTTTGTGTTGAATGGGGATTTGAACTGGGAGACAGGATCGGAGATGTGTACATAGCGGGTATATATATATATACACATTCCTATATATACCTAACCTACGAGGAATGAGCAGAATGCGTTTGAATCCCAAGTCGACTGGGAACGAACGGTTCGAGACCTGGAGTTGGTGATAGGAGCTGATGCTGTTGCCATGAAGGTGGTGGTGGCCGGGCCCTCGTTCGTGAGAGAGAATAAGTCGGCCCTCGAAGGCCGTGTGGATCCTTCAAGATCTCAGCACTACCCCCGTCTAGATCTCAACTCTCACAAAACACCACAAGAAACCTCCTTACCATCGTCCAGCATTTCCCGCTCCAAGCAAAAAGTCACACAGAGGGGTCAGCCATTGACAATATTCAACATTTGAACTCTCGGTTGTTTTACTCAAACTAGATATGATGATACCCAAGCATTGATACATAAGTGGCAGCAACCATCCCATGTCCGCCACCAAGTGAACAAGTCGAACAGACAAGAACCAGTTTAAACAACAATGGGAACGCAAGAAAAGGAACAAGGACACTCCAAACACCAGAAAAGGGAACGTAATCTGAACAGAAAAGCCCAGTAACATCCCGCTATTACAGACTTGAGGAACAATCCCCAAAAAAGGGAAAAAGGAAGCAAAAAAATATGACAAGAAATCCTTCAAATCCCCTCCCGGAGGAACAACAGAAACCCTTCCGCGCAAGGAGCTCGGAAGAAAATACAGCTCAAAGAAACAGACGTGGATATCCAAAAACATAACGTAGCGTTTCTTCCTCCCACCCGCCAGAAACACCCCCCTTTTTTAACCAAACGTTCCCAACTTGCCGAGTATACAGAAAAAATGATTCGACGCAATGATCAATGTTGCGTCGCCGAGGGTTCCTAAAGCTGGACACATACACACACTCATGTAATCTCAACACTTTGACTCCTCGATGCAAAAATTGTCCCCTAAAGAAAGAAAATGAGAAAACAGTGAAACAGGATGTCCCGCTGCGGAATGCATGATGCAGATGCAGAACAAATAGAAAAGGCTAAAAACCGAAAGCCAGAGGGGAAAAGTCCGGGTTTACACCGTCTTCCCTCCGCAGTCGGGTATCGTCAGACCCTTCTTCAAGTTCCGATTCACATCAAACAGACCCCAGTGATCCTCCCACTCCTTGCCCTTCGTGTTGAAGCGCACCTTCCAGGGCTCATCAAAGGCCGAGAACCAGAAATACTCGGTGCCGTTAGTGAGGGCGTCGCACACCCAATCCTGGAGCAGCGTGTTCATCTCGGTAATGCCGGCCACAGAGGCGTCAGGACAGTTAGTGGACGCGCCGGTGGGGGAACAGTTCGTGCCGCCCTGCGAGGGCCAGCCAATCTCGGCAATGATGTTCTTCTTCTTATCCGTCTTCCATACAGGTCCGCTCTTGCCCTGCCAAAAGGTCCAAGTCCAGGAGGCGGCATCCCTCGCGTTCGTGCCGGAGAAGAAGGGGTGGATATTAGCCATGATGTACTCGGAGGCATCCGTAACGGGGGGCTCGAGGTCGTCGCCAAGGTCAGAGGTGGCCACAGCCAGATTCTTATAACCACGCGATGTTAGGTTAGTCTTGACCTCCTTGAGCAGCAACGAGAGCTCGGAGTTGGTCATCTGCTGGCGGAAGAGAATCTCGTTGGCGACGATTAGGCCGGCGAAAGGGTCCTCGCCGTACTGATCGAGGATATTCCACATTTGGTCGAGCTGGCGCTTGTTGGTTGTGGCGTTGTTATCTTGCCACACACCAATCCACACCTTCATCGTGTCCTTGAGGTCGAGGCGGTCGATGGCGTGGACGACCATCTCAGTCTGGTTGCAGTCGGTTCCGTACAGGCGCACGACGTTGGTCAGCTGGCTGAGGACAGCGATGTCACGGGTGATGTTGTTCTGCGAGGGCGGGTCGTGGATGCACTCGGGGTACTGGGTGTTAAGCGGGGTGTAATCCATGCCGGGGAAGACCTTGTGAAGGTCCTTGTTGTTCATGAGGGTCTTGATCTCGGCGCTGTTTTTGCCCAGGTCGCCGTTGGCGGCTGCGTCCTCGTCGGCGGACTGGCCTTGCCTCGTGGTCTTGGGGTCCCTCTTCAGCACGGATCCTAGGACGCCACCAATGATGGCGCCTATAACGATGAAAATGACACCAATAATAATGGCCCACTTCCACTTCTTCTTGCCGTTGTGTTGCTTCGCGAGCCAAGGTGACTCCTTTTCGGCGAGGATATTGGCGGCCCTGCTCTTGCTACCGGCGGAGGCATCAAGGGCAGCAGAGCTACCGTCAGGTAGATTGCCTAGATTTTGGTTAGATTCCCTAGCACCAATTGCATGGGCAGCCATACCTGATCCCATCGCTCCCCCTACCGCGGCGGCACCGGCGACTCCGGCGGCGGCAGCATTGCGGCCTCCGCTCCGATTACTGTTCAAACTAAGCGCAGACGCCCGGGCAGCTTTTCCGTAAACGAGGCCGTCGTCGCCGTCGTCAGCGATGCTGCTGGGGTCTACCATGCCTAATTGGGGCACGTTCTGGCGCGAGTGTGAGTAGGGATCGTTGGTCTCATAGGGCCTCGTAGGACCCTGCGCGTGCGCCGAGCCGTATGCGGACATGCTAGATCGCGACGAGCCATCCTGGCTACCGCCAGCGAAGGGATTCGGGTTGCCGTTGTTGGTCGTCGTGTCGTAGGGGCCGGGCTGGGCGTAGGGGTGTTGGTGTTGATTCTGGGCATAGTTGGCGTTGCCGGTGTTGTAATAGTTGTCGTTGTTGTTAGGGCCGTTGTACGGCTGCTGGCCTCCATAGCGCATGGCTTCGGCTCCGCTCTCTCGCGCGTGAGAATCGGCGACTGAGTAGGCTATGCCCGCCACACCTCCGGCGGCTACGTTACTGAAGTTGTCGGCACCGGGGGTTATGTTGCTCTGGGCATGGGTGTTCTGGCTCGAGGAGGGCTGGGGCGGCGAGTGGCGGTTCCCCGGGGGCTCGTTCCACTGTCTCTGGTCGGCGTAGTCGTCGCGAGCGTAGGGATTCTGACCGCCGCCTCTGGGGGGGGACGAGGAGGGTAAGGGAGCGTTCTGGTTATAGTAAGGGTCGGCGTTGGGGTGAGGAGGCGAGGATCGATCGTAGGGTTGGTCGTGGTAGGACTGGGAGGCCTGGGGAGGAGCCTGGTCCGGGTAATAGACGGGCGAAGGGCCTCGATTATTGTAAGGGTTATCGAGGGGGATGGACTCGGGGGGATGGGACGGATCGTAGTAATGGCGGCGCTGCATTGTGACTCGTTTGTGTCGGGAGCGCGGCTGGGACGGCGATCTTCTTATGTGCTACAGAGCTGACCTATGACGGGCCGCACATACAGAGCTTATTGCTCCGGATTCTCAAGGGGGGGTGTTGCCGATTTCTTTTTCTTCTCGTGTGCGTCTGCGCGGTCGTCGTAGTATGGAGAGAGCGAGGTATAAATGGCAAGAAAAAGGAGGACGGCAATTATGTCGATATCGACGATGATGCGTTTAAGGGCCGGATTAACCAGACGGGCGGCGAATCCTGGCTTGAAAGGTTGGTGTCTCTGCCTTGGCAATTTAGGATATAAAGCGAGGGGTTGGTGGACAGCAAGGAAGCGAGAGAAAGACAGAGCGAATGATCTATGTGTCTATGCGTATGCGGGATGCGAAGCCACGAGAACCGAATTGGTCAAAAATTGAAGAACGAAAGAAAAAGAAAAGAAAGAAAAAAATCCAAAAGCGAATGAATGAGGTTCTCGAAACGAATCCCTTGATCTTGGCTGCGCTTCGTGTTGTTGCAAGGCGAGGTGCAAAAACGAGAGGAGAGGTGGAAAAGGGAAGGGACCAGGTCTGACACGAGCGAGCAACAAGCAACGACGAGGTCAGGATGAGCAGGAACGAGTGAGAAGAGAAGGGGAGGGGGGCGCAGCAGGGACTTGGAAGCAACGACGTGAGCAGTACGTACTAGTGACATCAATTGAATCGCATGGGAAATCATGGACTTCGATGTTACGGGGTAACGGGGGTACAGCACATGTACCCCACCGCCTGTTGTAACATTACAGGTGTACATGCTTATGCTTATACTATACTTTGGACTACGGTGTCACTGCGTCACTGCATTGTGGTTGGCGGACGGCTCGGTGACCAGGCTAGGGACTAGTACAAGTCGCGGACGTACTCGTGCCCCGGTACTTAAATAATAGTAGAAGTCACGTCCAGCCGACCCGGAGTATAAATGGTCAAGGCTATCCATCGCAGTGATGGTGATGGCGGATTTCGGGGGGAGGGCTTGGAATTGACTCGATCAAGGGTTGACCCTACAAGCAGGAAGTATTAAGCATGCACGAAGTCTCGATCAAACTTGGAAGCATTGGTCGAAATATCTGAGGGCAGTGCACAGTTCCAGCGCCCCGTACAAAACGGCTTATGAAGCACAGTGTTGCATTCGTCTATTTGTACGAGGAAATACGGCATCACCACAGGGGGTGCTTCGGAACTGGTTTAGACTTCGTCCTGAATGAACTTGTCCATCTTGACGAAGCATGTCGCCCACGATTCTTCGCAAGCACATTGGATTCACCATGAGATATGAGATACAAACATGTGAGTGGCACGAGCCTATTTTGACGTCCAAATTGATGTTTTTTGCGTGTTGATTCAACCACTTGTAATCTCCCACATATTTTCCTCGATCTCGGTTCGACAGAGCCCCCTACTTCTTCATGCTACTTCGTTGGATATGAAGCCGTTTTGCCCGACTACGAGGGTCCCCACACCTGGTCAATTCCTGTAAGGCTGCGGGCGTGGCTGAATGATCCCCTAATAGCACTAATAACACGTACATTAGCCGTTAGCGCCCCTAAATACGATGCACGGTTTTCTGGTTCCTTGGTCAGTTCGCGGCTTCGTAAACTCCTTCCAACACACTATTGTAGTGTATACCTCATAATTATACTACACAGCTAGCAAGTTTGAAGTACATAATACACGGGTGCATCCGGGCTGCCTGTTGTATTGCTTCCGCCGAAATTGAGGCATCCACAGATGCATCTGGTGCGTCCAGCCGTTGAAAGTAACGACCTATTCTGGAAAGCCGCTTACCAGAAGAAAGAGTACTCAACATGCGGCTGGGGATGTGAGGGCTGCGAGGGCTGCGAATTATCACTTGCCGCAAATTGAATTTTACTGGTAATAATATTTGGTGTCACCACACCGGACAGTGGCTCATTATGCCCAAGCCTGAATCCTTCGCTGCAACAGTCCAACGTTGTATGCGAACGGAGAACCGAGGTAGTGTGGAGCAATATTGATGGGGCAGACGGCATGTCTCGCTCAGCATCGAAGAAATGAAAACCGATCTGTCCGACGAACAAGATTCGAACCAAGGCCACGAGATCACCACCTTCGTCCAAGTCGCAGAATACGAAGAGAAACGCGCGAATGAAAAAGACGCGGAATGACGATCGAGATTCTAGAGCCTGTTCCGTCCCAAGTTGGAAATCGTGCATCCAAATGTCCAAATGTCCAAATGTCATCTCATCCCCCCCCCTGGAGTCCTGGGCCGTTGGACTTCGTAATGCTTGCCAATTCTGGCGATTCAAAGATTCTAGCGCCTACGAGTGTACGTACCGATGTTTGAGTACTTCGTACGTGCGCGACACCAGACGGGAGTGCAATGGAAGGAAGGAAGCTGCCGCATTTTGATGGCCACTGCACCTTCTTCGTCCCTACCAAGTATTATCCCCCTTCGGGCAAGACCAGTTCTTGGTGATATTCCACTATACTTCGTATGCAAAAATAATACGAAGTAGAGACACGGGATTTGATTTCTCGCGACGCCTCCAGTCATCAAGGTACTGCTTCGTATGAATGAACGTAGGTGAATGGTGAATGGCGAAAACCAAGTCGAGAAAATCGTCATTAATACTTTTTCGTACTGGCAGTCGCAGGAAATTTGGACTTTTGGCCTTTCCCCTTTTTTTCCTCTCCTTCCTTGCTTTGGCTTGTCTGGTCCTCCAGGGACTACAGTATTGATACGGAAAATAACAAGATCCACTATGACATAATTATCTAGTCAGCTGTACCTTGTAGTATCTGTACTTCTGTGGCATTCAGTGGAGGATACACCCACTGCCGCCAGGCAATCTAGGGACGGCCACCGTTCAGGTATGAATCGAGCCAATGTTCCACCAGCAACGGGGTGTTGCCCAACATCCGCCCCACTGCGTCAAGGGTTGCCTGGTATCTTCGCTCGCAAGATTCGGTGGGGGATACATTCAATCGGATCTTTGATACTCTGGAACCCCATATTAACGGTGGATGGCTGCCGCTAGGAAATCAAAGGTGCATGCATCTCAGGAACACAACATTGATTTCATTCATCATCAACCCGGTCCACAATCTTATAAGTCCCCGTCAATTCCCTTTCAGGATCGAGGATACCCTCAAGGTTAGTTCTTGCCCTTCGTATGTATGCGCGATCCCCACAGTAATATCGTTTGGTGTCCGGATGGAAAAGATGGATCTGCCCCATCTTGAAACCAATACGAAGTACAAAGGTACATAATTACCGTTGCGTCAGACCATGGAGGTCCCTTTTGGGGGGTATTCAAGCAAGTCACGTGGTCAGCCATGGTTCAAAGTGCTCAGGTAACGATTCATCCCCCATCACGATTCACAGGATGGGTTCAATGTTGTCTTTGGAATCTTGGATTATTGGGGGTTATCATTAGGCGCCTAATTGGGTCCTCCTAGGCGAATAGGGAGTCGAATTATTCCGGTGTCGACAAGAATACCTAGGGCTAGGAATATCAATGATGTCGGCGGGGCGCAGGAGGTCATCTCTGGGACGCAGCGGCGAAGTGGTTGGTCGCAGACTCGCAGGACGACACGGACACTGCAGCGTAATTGACCTCAACTCTTGTAATACCCAAGTCGTCCCAGGCGCCACCTTTTGTCTCCCATCTTCCATCCTTGTTGCAAATTTCAACTTCTCTAACCTTGACCAAGTGGGGAACGAGACTTCTCCGAGGGTTCAAGGAATACGAAGCCCAACACGGAAACACCGAAGAGAAGGCGGCCTAGTGAGCGCTGGACCTCATTCGATGATTGGGATTACGATGGGATGAAGGAGCGACTCGAACGATTCATAGCGTCTATCAACAAGACGGCGCTGGTGGAGCATATGCTGAAACCGTACTCGACTCTCCAGTGTCGATGAGCGAACCATTCTCAGCTGGGCAGTACTGGTGCTGTTTCGAGCTTGTCGCTCCCAATGGTCGCCTCGTCATTGCCCGCGTGCGGCTGCCAAAGCATCCTGACAGCAAGGCCAGCAATAGTGATAGCGCCGACGAATACTTAATTCGATGCGAAGTCGCCACAATGAGGTTTCTGCAGGCGAATGTCACAATTATCCCATTACCAACACTACTCGCCTACGAAGCACCAGGTTCTACGAAGGCTGTCAAAGTCGGCGCCGCATATATGCTTATTAAAGGATTCTACGGGAACACTCTCCAGGATGTTAACCATAGCATTTACGATCTTCCTGTGTGTTCTACTAGTGTTCTCTTACTTATAACTAACTACAGCACTAACGTTTACAAGATCCCTACCCAGGAGCGCATTATCACGCAGTGGACGTCTTTTCAAGCGGAGCTTGCTGCCTTTGCCTTTCCTGTGATCGGTTCGATCTCACAATTTTCCAATGATAGAGGTGCTATTATTAGCGAGCTCGCTACAGCTTCGAGCGATGGTCTTCCCACTGCTGGGCCGTTCCAATCCGGATGGGGCTACTTCAACGCCGTAGCAGAGGCTCGACTTACCCAGGCGCAGCAAGAAAATGAATCTAGTACGGAGAGTGGCAGGTTTACTATTCTTGGCTCACTCGTATTTCTTCAGAGACATCGTGCGGAACACTGAAATGTTCAAGGACCATGACGACCAAGAACCATTTCATTTCAACCACATGGACATGGGAATACAGAACATTCTTGTCGATGACGACTTTAACATTATCGCCGTAATTGATTGGGAACTCTCCCAGTCGGCGCCTTGGGCCGTTAACCATTATCCAATGCCCATCCCGCTCATTGATTCTGATGAGGAAATCAAGGACACTGGACCGATAAAACGCGGCCCTCTCCCCAGCGGAGAGATGAAGGACGGAGACGCTTCCACCTTCGATCAACCAAGCTCCAAACTTGACACCCGCTCGGACAAACATCACGTCCTCCGAAATAACGACGGGAAGATCTGTGGCTTGTGTGACAGCCCAAGCAGGAACGGACGGATATAAACCCCACAGCCAATCCAGCTTTCACGAGGTTTAAACAAACGGACCAAGTCATCGTCGGCCCAGCCGAGGACAACATCTCCATCCAAAGCGATGCCTTCACAGCTCACACGAATGATACCCAACTTAGAGAACATACCATACACTAATGGAGAAGAACACAACAAAAAGAAACAAGCAGAAAGAAGAAAAAAATCACAAAAAAACATACAACACCAGGGATTCGCTGGTCGTCACCGACCCAACTA
This sequence comes from Scedosporium minutisporum, assembly GCA_034774675.1. Classification (NCBI taxonomy): domain Eukaryota; kingdom Fungi; phylum Ascomycota; class Sordariomycetes; order Microascales; family Microascaceae; genus Scedosporium; species Scedosporium minutisporum. The sequence continues at coordinate 13,612 of SJVG01000546.1, forward strand.
CTAGTCTGGCGCTTCGCAGCTTGTGTACAGGGGAGCGGACGGGACCCTCAATTGTCTGCGAGCTATGGTCGTATATGCTAGATCTTGCTCCTGGTTTGCATTATATCCTTTTCTGTGTGATATCCCCATGTGTTCTCGAAGGAGCGTGATGTTGTTGGTGCAAGTCATCCTTCATCAAAATTCACGGACAACCTTAAAACCACGAAAGACATCGACGTAGTACGAAACGAGAGACGACGAGAGATGCTACCAGCGTTAAGCAATACAAACTTTATTTCCTCAGGGTATTCTCTCTCCATCAATGCGAAACCCCGGACTCAACCCACAACACCTCATCACGGACTCAATGCGGCTCATCTATCCGAAGTGCAGTAAACAAGTTGTTTCGCCTGCTTATCTAAGATAGCCTGTGATGTAGACTAACACGCAAAATCAAGGAAAGGACGTCGCACCAACCGATGAAAGATGGACCCCTTGTTTCATCCTCGACGCCCCTCCAAAAAGGGGGAAGATGAGCCTGCGGAAGAGAATGAGATGCTGTTTCCTCCAAACCAGTTTTCAAGCCCTGTCCAAGTCGGGCAATCTCGACCAGGTTAGGGCTCGACCGACAACTTGCAGAGAACCTGCTCTCCCTCTACCTTGGACAAGAACCGCCCGTCATTTCTGCCTCTCACATGCTCCCTACGAAGTACTAGTTTAGTTAAAGGGAGGCAGAAAGAGTAGCGCTGTTTCAAATGCTTAGATCAGAAGCACGTGTTGAGTGATTCTTCTGCACAGCTTGTCTGTGAATGTCTGTACATCGAATGACTTGGTACTGACACTAGCATGGCTTTCATGACCTTGGAAGCCCCAATGAAACCGAGATGGGAGAACTCCTCGGACCATTGTGTGACGTCGATGTCCAGAAACGATGCCATTTCGACCACCTGTATTCAGTTGCTAGAACGACATCTCACTGGATTCCATTCGGGTTTCCATTAATATGGAGGATGACAGGAACATTGTACACGGGGTGCCTCAAGCGTCGTTTTGTCAAGCTATGTATACGTTTCTAGACAGCTCAAAGTCTGGAAAAAAAGAAAGAAAGAAAAAGAACCTTCTTCCGCGGATAGGCCAGCTTTCCGCCCTAGAATCCATTTCTGCACCGCGTTTCTCATCGCACGGATCCGTCGCGGTCATCGCCGCCGGAGCAATCCGGTGCACCGAAGCCTTTTACCCCGCTTACAACGGCACAACATCCGGAATCTCCTTCTGGATGCCGCAGCTCGAGTGAGCCGGCAGCGATGAACCGTCCGGGTTCTATCCCCTCTGGACATGGGTGTTCCCCTCGCTCGAGGACCTTATGTCATGTTTTGGAGACGGCTGGCTTTCCCGGGGACTTCTCTGCCTGGGGAAACTTTGTCACGACCTGCCTTGAACCATCTAGTGGGAAGCCTTGGGTAGGGGATGATTACTGAGTGAGAGAGGAACTTTACGGTGCCAGCCAATTGGGGGAAGGAGCCTCTAGCAATGTTCGATGGCGTGGACGGACCGGTGGCTGTTGGGAGGTAAAAATCGAGCGGCACAACGATGCGGGATGCGACAATGTTGAAGCTGTGAGCCCGGGGAAGGTTTTTCAGAGTAGTTATTAATGGGAAAGCTGATAAAACACCGGTCCGAAGCCTGGCCCGATGGTTTGACTTGTAGTCAACGCAGCAGAGGACGCACGAACCGGGGATATCGCTGTCGGGTGCGAGGTATTAGAGAGAGATCTTTCGTCGACTCTTCTGCGTCATTGAAGCGTTAGAGCGCAATAAAACAGAATACGAGACGCAACAGACGATAAAAGTCGAAAAAATATAAGCACACACAGAAGCCAGTCAGTTCATGCACGATTGATTGATTGATTGGTTTGGAAGTTCCATTACCCAGCCTGCTCTCCCCCAACGCAGTGGAATATGCCTACTGGCTGATGGTTGTCGGCTGAGGCAGGCAGCAATGTGCCCAAAAAGAAATATGATTGAGTGCTGGGCACACTGCGCATAAGGCTTCTTCTATTCAATACTAGATTTTTATTCCAAACTCATTCTCTCCAAGCAGCGGAACGGAGAGCAGCAGGGTTTCAAGAGCGCTACCTCCTCCACAACACTGTCCTTCCGCGATAATGAATGGCATGGACAGTCACGATGAGCAACTCATCCAATTCCGAGCCCGAGGCATCAGCACGATTGGATTCCGCTTTTGAGCGAGCATTGGCCAAGTTCAAGGAGGATAACCTCACCGAGAGGGAGGGAGATGAGTTCCAATGGGGGACCTTGGATGAACTCAAGACCTCCATCAAGGAGATACAGGCCGACCAAGTTTCCAAGAACAAGAATCGGAATCTCAACAGGGTCAAGGCTTTCCTCGAGGGGATGGAGCAGTACGAGGAAATAATCAAGGTGTTTCTCAACACTTGCAACTATCTCGCCTTTGTCTGGGTACGTCCCCGGGAAGCGCGACTTTTGGCCCCGAACTTGGACCTTGCAAAAGACTTAACCATTTTTGTTTTCCAGGGCCCGATGAAATTCCTCTTGCAAGTAACGAGCAACTTTGTCAATGCTTTTGATGCGCTCCTTGACATGTACAACGAGATCGGCGAGCAGCTTGGGCTTCTGGGCAAATACCAGGCCCTCTTCCGGGAGAAGCCTCATATGATGAATGTCCTTGAGATGATCTACGTGGACATTCTTGAATTCCACGCCAAGGCTTTGTCGTATTTCAGACAGAAGCGTAGGTTGATTTTCGACCGTTTTTTTTATACCAGAATCTTGTCAAGCCTGACTGACCTCCACCGCAGGATGGAAGCAACTCTTTCACCACACATGGAGGAATTTCCGCACCCGCTTCAACGAGACAATCCAAAACTTCAAGAGACACAAGTCCCTCATCGAAAGCCAGGCAACACTCGCCCAGTTCGAGGAGATTTGCGCCATCCGCAAACACCAGGCCGAACAACTGACGCTCCAGAGAGAGGAAGCTGCGAAACGCCGTGCCCAAGCGGTGCGCGCTTGGCTAGCTGCCGAAAGCATGTCAGTACATCAGGACCACTTCTCGACGCTGAGACACGAATATCCCGGCTCTGGAGAATGGATTCTGAAAAAGAACCGGGTCAGACAATGGTTGGACCTGGAGTCGGCCGGCAAGCCTTTGCTGTGGTTGACGGGGATTCCTGGTGCAGGTACGTCAGAATCGTCTTTAGCCAGCCTGAAGCGTCTTCAAATCTTCACATTTCTAACATGGCAAGTAGGCAAGACGTTCCTAGCTTCTACGCTGATCGAGGAGTTGCAAAAGCGGACAGGCGTCCATGTCCTGTTCTTTTACTGCAAGTACGAGACAGTTGGCAGAAACTGTTTCATGGACATTGCGAGGAGTCTGCTACAGCAATGCTGCCTGGGAGACGAGCGTCTGCAGGAATACATTGAAGCAAAATCCTCGGGAGAAGACATATTGAGGAAGTCGCAGGCAAAGGAGCTCCTTGACGTGGCCATCCGCCGTAAGAACAAGACGTTCATCATTATAGACGGCATTGACGAGTGCAAAAAGGAAGAGAAAGCCGAGATCGTATCCTGGCTTCGCGGTATTGTCGAGGGTGATTGGGGGCGATCTGATAGCGATGAAGAAGACGCGGAGAATGAGGACGAAGAGACGGTCGTGCGCGGCATGATTGTCGGCCAGGAAGATAATGACTCGTGGAGACTTCTTCGGAACCTGCCGGTTGTCAAAATCGAACCAGGAGACAACGGGGCAGACATTCTGAGGTTTTGCAGGAATGGAGAGTCCAAGATCAAGGCCAGGTTCGACACAGGGTCTCTCGACGTTGCGGCAACTGTTGCTAAATATGCAGCTGGTGAGTCGCTTCGCTAATCGAGCCGATATCGATGTTCCGTGCTAACAGCCTTGGTGAAAACGAACGCAGGTATGTTTCTCTTTGCGAGATTGGTCATGTCGAATCTACGGACGCAAATCTCGCAGCACCGGTTTGAACAAGACATGAAATGGGTGACGGAAGGGACCGTCGTTGACAAGATCACCGAAAAGCTAGACTTAGTGTAAGGGCACCCCCGGCATTTCCGTTCCACGGGAGACGACAATGTTGACGCACAAATATGTATACAGCTATGGGCGAATCATTACCAGAGTCATCGAAGAAGCGGAGGAAGCTGAGCGGGACGGCGCCTTGCAACTCCTTGGCATATTGGTCTCGGCACAACGCGATCTGGCATGGCATGAAATTCAGGGACTGCTTGCAGTTGATTTGGCAGGTCGACTGATTGATGTCAAAAGACACATGTCGGTCGACTCCAAGGATCTGTGCGGGTCTCTAGTAGAGGTGCGGTCTGGCCACACCGTCACGCTGGTTCACACATCGGCCGAACAGTAGGTGTCACATTTCATCCACCAAGTTATCGTATCAGAGCCTCAAGTTCTGAACCCTGACGTGTTTGTTCCCTTCTACAGCTACCTCGTCAAGTGTGGAATTGTCAGCGTCAGTCACGAACACGTTAACATGGCGAGGATTTGCCTCGGCTACCTGAACCTGGCTCCGTTCGACCCGGCCCGCACGACGAACGAGATCTGCGATCTGCTCAGAGCCGGCCATTACGCATTTGCGTTCTATGCGTTTGCGCATTGGCTGGATCACCTCGAAAAGGCCGCGGAATCGCTTCAGCATGCTAAGAAGCCGGAAGATCTCGAAATGCAACCGCTTTTGGAGGAGATTGGGCATTTCCTGGAAAACAACTACCAGAGTCCCACCGAAACGTCGGCCGGGGAAAAGTCACAGGTGGAGGGGTTTGAGCCTTTCGAAGTCTTCGGCGAGTCGGGCCACGTGAAGTCTTTGATCCAAGCTCGCCAAGCTTGGCTCGAGTTCACCGGACGCGACGGGTTGGCCGAAGGAGGCTCAGATAGAGATAACACGCTCCCGCTAAATTCTTGTGTTGGTCGAGTCTTGGCATGCTTGGACTCACTAGTGCGCGAAGCCCCTGCCACCGTCGAGAGCCTCCAAAGATTCCACGGGCCACGGCTATTCAAATGCCCAGTGGTCCGTTGCCGCTATTTCCATGATGGATTTAAAGCTCAGCAAGATCGCAACTCCCACCAAAGCCGCCACAGATTTCGGTTCTGCTGTCACTTCGACGGTTGTCCAAAAGCTTTTTTTGGTTTCAGCAGCGAGGATCTGCTGGAAAGACACCTTGGTCGGGATCATCATGACCTTCAGGGCTATACCGATGACGAGCCTGTCACGTTTCCTGTCCTGAAAAAGCCAGATGATTTTGATATTAATGCAGCGCTAAGTCGACGAGACTTTGAATCGGTGGAAGCATGGGTCAATAGCTATTTAGCCGGAGCATTCGTCACCATGGACTTGGCTAGCGTTAAGCTTTTCCTGGGCAAGACCAAAAATCCTGTTTCGTTCCACCCTTGGCTTTTGCGTCTTGCGATGAATGGGAAGGTAGATATCGATTTCTTAGAAGGTATCCTGAAGCTTCCCGTCCAAATAGAGAACGAAAAGGACTTCTGCTCTATTTTCAGGGGTCGCAGCCGAAAGATGAAATACGGTGAGGGACAAGTTCTTCTACTCCTAAGGCATTTCGGTGGGGTTAAGCGGATATTCGCTCCGGTTAAGACAACAAGCATCCTTCATCTGATGGCGTCGCACGGAGAAGTTGCGTGTGTACGCTATCTAGTAGAAGAGTGCGATCTTGACGCGAACCTTGTCAATAAAGGCCAAACTCCGCTGATGGCTGCTGCTGAGATGGGTCAAATCGGTGTTGTCGATTTCCTGCTGAACGGCGGGCACAGCACCAGAGAGCATATCGATATCCAAATCAAAGGAAAATCTGCTGGATTTCTAGCAGCAGCGAATAGTCACGACGCAGTCATTCGAACGCTCTATCCCACAACGACCCACGACTCTGAGGGTGCACGATTGCTGGCGATAAGCCGGTTTCGAAAGGCGGCAATAGCAGGAGACCTAAGCACCGTAGATCGCATGGCGCGTGAGGGGTTTGTCGATGTTGACACTCCCGATGTTGATGGCGTGCCTCCGATAAGACATGCTGCTCATAATTATCATGAAGCGGTTGTTCTTTCGATGCTATCTTCGTGGGGGAACAAGATCAATTTCGAGCAGAGGTGCTGGGCCGAGCATCCTATCATCATTCCGCCAAATCATCTGAGAGCTTTTCTATTTTGCATTGCGACTATCAAAGGAAACGCCGAAATAGTCAGACGGCTCATTAGCCCGCCAATATCTTTGCCGAAAAACGGAAGATTTTGGTACCGCGAGGGTCCTAGTCTGGGTAGTCTGGGGAGAGAGCATGACGCATTGTCTCTCGCTAAGGCATTGGGGCACGATGAGATTGCAAATCTTCTCGAGTAGTGGAAAATAATACGAGATATCTAGATTACGACTATTCTATGCTATTGACGTGCCGCCGTTTGCAGTATCTGATCGACTGTAGTCTATGCGGACTTTCAATTCCTTCGGGACACATCTTGTTAGCTGCCACCATAATGAAGCATATCACCTAGAAGTAGAGATACGGAAAGAAACATACCTCTAAGTCCGCAAGTTTTTGTTGGTATTCTTCTTCTCTACTATCCCAGCCCAGGGTGGCAAGCCTGAGCTTTTTCTCCTGTCGCTGACGCACATACTGCACAAGACACGACGAAGTTAATAAATCGTCCAAGAACATTCCGCGAAAGTGTCATCGACTCACCTCTTCGATCGTTCCAGCCACGATATACCGCACCACGACAACGTCTTTCGTTTGGCCCAATCTTATCGCGCGGCCAATGGCTTGCTTTTCTACTGATGGATTCCAGTGCGGCTCCACGACGTGGACGCGTGAGGCACATTCAATATTGAGCCTAGGCATAGCGAAGAAGACCTGTCAGATCTGGGGTTTTCTTCCGCAGGACCTCATCTCCAAATATCATCTACGGGGGTCGAAAGACTTGAGCTTTTGAGCTTTGCTTACCCAACAGCACCCGTTCCAAACGTTACCAGCAACGTTGAAATTTGCGGATCCGAATGGAATCTCTGCAACATTGCCCGTCGATCTGTAGGGCGGACGGTCCCGTCGATACGGAGAAATCGAATTCCGGCGCGATTGAATAGTATCGAGATCAATGACAGCGTTCTCGTCCAGGACGTGAATACAATACTAGCATCGATTGTAAGCATCGCAACGGGGACCGGAGGGGCTGGTTGGTTTGGTACCTTTTTGCAGAACCGCGATGTTTGAGGATATCCTCCAACAGACAATTCAACTTTGTCGAACTTCCATCGAATGGTATGGATTGATCTTCGTTTCCTTCAAGTACATTCATATTCTGAGAGTCCTCCGAATTGAGGCAGAGAAGACAGCACATAAAAGGAGTTTCTTGTTGTTCCGAACCCTCATCAAGAGGTTGAAGGCAATCATGGCAAACATGATGCCCGCAAGAAAGCCGACCCGCTGTTGTGTTAGGCTCGCTGTCAAAAGTCGTATCGGGATTTTCACAAGCGGCGCAGATTTGCTCGACGTGAACATGTCTAGAGATATATGTACCATCCGCCTCGGCATCTAGGGACCTGATAGCCCCAGTTTTGAGATTGCTGCTGCAAAGAGACCGATCGAAAGTGCCATGGTTGCAGAGACGACGAAGTCTCGTAATCGCGCGGAGGATGACGGAGTACATTTGGAGAGTTTCCTTGCCGCACAGAACTCTATCGGCAAGTTCCTTGGCCTCCCGTCCAGCATCCTCGTGCAATGCCTTCTCCTCGTTTGACAATTCCAGGCGGTGTATGATCTCGGTGGGTTCTTGAAGACCGACGTGGATCTTTGTTCGGCGCAGGCAGATTGATCCGAGAAGGAGACGAAGGTTCCTGATGCCGATGGGTCGACTATCCATTACTGGCTTGGTAATGTTGTTTCGGAATGTGCTCTTCTTCGACAACACGGGAATTTGGAGGAAGTTGACTAGGGCTTGAAGGTCGCGGAGTCCATTTTGAATTGTGGTCCCGGTCAAACACCACCTGAACTTGGCTGCAAGGCTAGCAGTTGCTTTGAATTGTTGGGTGGTTTCGTGGCGTATGGAATGTGCTAAAGAGAGGAACCGGTGTTACTATTCTGCAGTTCCCTAGTCGCAACTCGCCCAGCAAACATACCTTCGTCCAGGACAATTCGAAACCATGTTGCCGAGTGGAGAAGTCCCGAGCCGCTGCGATATTCGGATGCCAGAGTTGAAAACGTTGTCAGAACTATATCGTGCTTCACAAGATCATGAATGTCTTTTGATTTGGTTGCCCCATGGTACATGTGATAGCTGAACTTCGTAAACAGTGTGTGACTTGCAGAGACGTTAGATCCAGTCGAGAGATACTAAGAGAACGGCAAGGGTCAAATACGTACTTCTTGATATCACTGAACCACTCGTTGAGAACAACTATCCCCGTTGAATGTCAGTTTTGGGCTTCGACCCGGGGCCTATACCCAATGGGACACAACCACTGGTTAGATCAAGATTGGAGATGGGACTTCTTACGGACTGATGGTGCCAGAACCAGGGTGCCTTTCGTGGCAGGCTTTTCAGGCGAGCGATGAGTCGAAGCGAACAACCGAGATTCAGGTAGACTCTCCATAATCGCGGCAAGCGTTGTCAGGGTCTTTCCGAGACCCATTTCGTCTGCAAGGATACCGCCCACGGTCTCCACCACTTGGCTTGCTTGCCGAGTACCGGTGATGGCGTGCTCAAAGCTATGATTCTATGTTAGCTCTAGTGATGTTTCGAGACGTTACGATAAGGTCCTTTGGGGGTTAACATACCAGTGTCTTCCATTGACGACTCTGCCATTCCAAAGAACCGGCAACGATAGTGGTTTGCGGCCCTCTCTCTGAGCAAAGAAGTTCACCGCAGACATTTGGTGCCTATGTCTTAATGATTAGCAATCTTGAGGTCTTGCGGTCTAGCAAATTCATTACCGTTTCAGCTTTGTCGATATCAGATCGACAGGCGCCGGCACCTCCAACTCCGACTCATGACCCAGGCCGTTCAAAAGAACTTCTAGATCCAAACCAGTTCGCTTTTTCTGGACATTTTTGCTCGGTATGTTTCCGCCCAAATCTTCGTCCGAGAAGATTATGATGTGTGGATTATCATACTCAGATACGGAGTTGTGGCACGGTGTCTGAAGATACAGCCGACTGTCCGAGAGAATATCGCCGACGGCCTTCTTTTCTTCTTTTACCCCGTAGAGAACAATATTGATATGAAAAGTGGTGTCTTTTTGGTCTTTTTTGGTTGATTTGGGTGGTCTGGCTACCTTCCGAAGGTCTCGCATGTCAATAAGCGGCTCGACCTTGACCGTCGCCCTCTTCTGGATTTCAAGGAGAGGACCGGATACGGCGCTCTCTAAAACGGCAAAGTCTTTCCCGACGTACTTAACGGATATGTGAGTATTACGATAATCAGCTGTGAGAAACTCGTAGGATTCGGAGGGCGAGGTTACTACCAAAGAACGCAAAGCGTCGGAGGCACCGTTGGCTTCGTCAAGCAGCTTTATCCTCGCATTATGGATCTGACGCTTGGAGGTTATTATGAGGGATTCATAGTGTACACATGATAAAAACTCACCATTCCAAAGCAGACATTCGGGACTTTATCATCTTCAGCCAAAGTGTCACTTTGGGGGACGGACAGAGACCAATCACGGATCTCATCTTTCCCCGCGGACTCCGGCGTGGAAATGGACTGTCCCGTCATTTGACTGTGGCCCGCATATAGCTGTCCGTTTTGGTCGTCCTTGGAAGCCGCAAGTTGATGATGGCTAATGTCGGCACCAAAAGACGGCCGAAGGGGTGGAAGAGTCATTGGTACCGAGGGAGCGTCTAGCACGAACACGTCGCCCTTGGTAGCACCTTCAGCACATTGAAGGCGAGAAGCCGACGGCGGGTTCCAATCCTGTTCGGTGAGGAACAATGTATTGGCCGCGGCCGGAGTCGGTTGCTCATATTCAGGAAACGTCTCTCTGTAGTTGACGGTCCCAATACAGTTGGGTATGCCCAAGTTAGTCGTCGAAAGTGAGCTTTCGGGCGAAAAGATGCCGTTAGGTGCATTGTTGGCGAGGTTCGAAAAGTCTATGGGATTATCATCCCAGACAGGCCAGGCACTAGGTAGCTGCTCAGCAGCAAGACTGAAATTCTCATTGAAGGTCACTGGGCATGCGCCAAGCTCTGTTGTAGCCTGATCCTGAGTACCCGCGGAGAGCCGGACCCGTTTTAATGGGGGCTGCCCGGTTACGTCGTAGTCCATGGCCTCGTGTAAGTAGAAAAGGTCTACTGAGGCTGCTCTTTTCAGAATTCAAGTCTCGTGAGCTGTCGATGATGGGGAGACGCTGGGAGTTTTTGAACGAGGTAGGAGAATTGAACAGCCCAAATGGAATTTGTACATTTGTACACTTGCACTTGGACTACGACCCGCCGCCAGGCTACCAATTATTAATGCCCGCTGGTGATGGTGGCGCAGCCAGCCCTGAAAAGAGAGCCATCTGCATTCTGGCACAGAGAGAACCAATAGCTTCTATTTTCTGGAGTCCTGATCAAATTTTTTTGCGCTGACGTCTGCGTAACTAAGCCTCAGCACGTTGACCCAAGAATTACGTGAAAGACCCGACTTCTTTTCGGCCTTTTGTTCCAAATTATTGCCTTCGAGGCAAGTAGCGAGATATCGCGGAGGAAATTCCGGTTAGGCAGTGGCCTTGTCGCCGAAGCGGGCGCCTCGTGGAGCGGATACACTTGTTGTGCGCAGCGTATGCGGTGTGCATGGCCAGGCCAAATGTGGCCTTATATGAATTGTACGACTTGAGAGGCAACCGAAGAAAGATGCCGGCCCATACCAATTTTCGTTGAAGAAGGCAACGTGTTTGTGACGAGAGATTCGTTTCAGAACTTCCACGACGGCTTACCGCGGCGCGGCTTCTAGAGGATAAATCGTATAAGATTGTCATGAGTTTCTACGGCGCGGCGCTTAGAGGGCTGGGGCTCAACGAGGGGCATCGCGGAGGGTATCAAAGGCCACAAAAGGCAGCCTTTTGGACAAACTACGGAGATACCGTTTCAATCGTAGAGGGAGGATAATGAGAACGAACACTGGAATCACATCCTTCAAACGGCCAACGATAACGGCCAGCGAAGCTTAGCCATGAACAACCCGAGAAGTGTACCCAAGTTCAACTTCACCATGCCAGTCGACTACGAGCGCTTTGGACATAGGAATAGCTAGATCAGATGGGTTGCTAGTGGACATGGTTCTAGATTCCTTTGGGGGAAGCGTCATCGGGCACTTGGGACTTCGCAGTCGAGAGGAAGATATACTTGAGGCTCTATTTACGAGGCGGAGAGGCATGGTCAGGGACTGCTAGGCGTAGGGGAGAGTGGCTCCCCTCCCTCTTCCCGAGGACTGAACCGTTATTCTATATCGGAGGATGACCTTAAGTTACCTGGAGTCGGTGCAAATATGGTGTGTAGAGAGTTCCTGTAGAATGGTTGATGGTAGGGTGTTGAACGACAAGATTATGCCCCTCCCACTTCCGACTCTCCCTGTTCGCCGTCACCACGGGCCATTCAAGACATTTATCTGGTGCACAAGCCATGGTACTGTCGAGCGATGGGTAGGCCCTAGGAAGGCTCAGGATAAGTATCAGTCTGAGAGGGCCTGGGAGATCCGGGTTGCGGAATAGACCGATGTTTACTTCCTACTCGACGCTTCATCTGCGGATCCACGATGGTATAGTTCTCTTAGAGAGAACGTTAATGGTGAGTGCGCAGTTTCCACAAACTTGTTACCGTTGCGACTATTGAATCGAAGACGTCTTCTCCTTTCCCGCATCACACTGCTTCAGGTTCCCAATACTCGAAGGCTCGACGCGAACCTAGTATCCTTCCCCATTAAGCTGGCTCGCTCTAAGTTCGAGCTCAAGATCGAGTAGTAGGGCCATCTAAATGTAAACTTTACCGATGACCTATAGTGCTACAGGACGTCCGGGGCCTTCAGACGGGTATATGATGAGAGGGAGAGGATTGAGAAGACCCCGAGCCTCATAGCCTTATCCAGTACGAGGGATATGTCAGGATAGGAGATTTGCATGCCCAATCTCATTTCTTCCAAAGGGAATTCCTGCAGTTCCTTCAAAACGTCTCAAAATGCATCACTGATATCAATGATAGCCTTGATCCCTTTTCTCCAACCCTCTCCTTACCCAAAATCAAGATCAATGTCACCGGGAACATGGAAAGGGCCTGCTTTCCACAACTGGTCCTCCTGACAAAATCATCAGTTCACCTCAACCGCCTGCTAAACCATCTCCCAGTCCTCGGACAACCTCCTCTTCCCTTCCCCC
>SJVG01000547.1:4905-25994 GCA_034774675.1 Scedosporium minutisporum
TTTCCGTCACTGGTTCGTTCTTGGCAGTGGGTGTGGTGGGGGGGTAGGGTGGGGGGGCGTGGGTCTGGTTGTTGTTTTTTTCTCGTCTTTGGGTGTTCGTTGCGGTTTTTTTTTTTTTTTTTTTTTTTTTTCCATTCGCTTTTTTCAATGCAATTTAACGAATCAGATGGAATCGAAGTCTTAGTGGTTTCCCCACAGGGGCTTCGGATAATTATCGGTTTCCCTTCCAAGCGCCAATAGCATGTTAATACAGGGGGACCTCTTCAGCAGCCAATACAGAGCCCCGGCGCAAGTATCCCACTAATTCATAAGCCCTACCAGAAGAAAGCTCTCCATTTTAGGCAGGCACCACCCCATCACTAGCCCGACGTCATTTCTTTGACCTTCACATGGCACGGTTTCAATTTGAGATGGGACAATGGACTGCCCATTGCGGTTGCCTCAACTCTGCCCAAGAATTTGAGATTTTTGAGAATTTGGAAGGGTCCCCAAATGGACGACTGTCAGCATTCTTCATTTATCGCGCCTCCCAGGCCTCAAAATTGTTACTGTCGACTAGCATATCCATCATTCAAGGTCCGCATTCAGGGAAGAGGTTCTGTTACAGGTCTAAGGGAGGAACGCGGGGGGATTTCCGAAGGCGGGGTATAAGTTCGTTGGTCGACATTCTCATCAGCCCATCAAGGGGACTGAGCAATTCGATATGGCGATCTTGTCAGTTGTCACATTGGACCCATATTCGAAGACACATGAAGAATTCCTGTCCATCCAACAGAGCAGTAATTAACGCTCATTCCTACTATCTATTTATGTAGAAGCACGCGACACGCCTTTCCGAAACCGAACTCCAAAAGCTCAAAACGAATTGGGTATACGAACAAGAATAAGATCAACATGACGTCAAGGTAATCATCAGCATCCATCGGCACCGCTTTTAGACGGTAGACGGCGTCGCAGTCTCCTTTCGCTTCTCGGCGCGGACTCCATACACCTTACCAGCCGTCCATTGTCGGATCCTCTTGCCGAAGAAGAAGAGCCCCGGTATGCCGAGAGAGAGGACGAGCATAACCTCTGCGTAGATGGCGAATGTTGACAATAGACCGCGCTGCGATATCCAGACCGTAGCCTGGGACGCGAGGAAGAATGCGATTATCAGTCTTAAGGAAGAGACGTTTACTAGCACGGGCCTGCAGATTACCATTGTTAGTGACAACGCTTCATTATGAACTTTGGATGCCGTAGTAGCTCGAATGATCGACTTACCCTGCCCACATTGGATAGCATTCAACGATGAACACGTTGAGGATTGTCATGATTGACAAGAAACCAAAAATAATCAGGAATGAGCCCGTCAAGAGAATTCCCCAATGCCAATTGTTGTCGCCTGCCGTGCCGAAAATGAAACACCCTGCCACCCCAGAGACAAAGGGGAATATCAAATTCGCCAGGTGGTGTTCGGCTTCCCGAGCGCCACCATTCCATTTCGTCACGGAATTCGATACCCTATCCGCAACCGGCCCTCCGAGGATGAATACCATGATAGCCGCCGCGAAGAAGGGGATGACGGAGAGGCCCGTGTACTGGAATTGCCAACCCTGGGCAAGCAGGGCGAAGGAAGAGATCTGCTGTGTGGCTTGGTTCGTGATGACGAAAACGCTGTTGGCCAGCACACACCAGATAACTGCCGGGAAGAAGGTGGTTCGGACAGTGTTGAGCATCGACAGCCCCGCACCCTTGAAATCAAGACCAAACTGGAACAAGCCGAATTCGGTCCAGAGTGTTCTACTGCCATAGTAATCGGGGTCGAGATCTGGCCGGTTCTCTCCTTTGGGGATGGGATATACTCTGGCACCGCTCAGCTCCTCCTTGGATCGTTCCCACCTCGTCTCCGGTAAGCCAACAATCAATAGGATCCAGGCCAGTATTCCCAGTCCGGAAGTGATGAAGTATAACCACCTCCATGTGTAGTTCGCGGCGACATATGGAGCAGCGATCCCGAGCGCGATGATGATGATACCCTGGCTTGATACCACCACTGACATCGCCCTATTACGCTGGTGGATAAACACCATGTCCTGAACAATAAGGGGAATAAGAGCTTCAACCGCGCCGACGCCCAAGCCCTGGACACTCCTCGCCGCTAAGTGCATCTCCAGTGAAGTGCTGAATCCAGCCCAGAATCCACCAGCCCAGGCACAAACCGCAGCGAAGAGCAGAACCGGTCGGCGACCTATGGCAATCGAGAGCGGCACTAAGAAATAGCTGGCGATGCCGTTTCCCAGGAGGGGAATCGTCGCCAGTAGCGCAACCTTGCCGATGGGCACGGGTTGGACGCCTGGTGGTACAACTGACATCGGATTCACGTTGAGACTTTGGCCGCCGCTCGACGCTACGAAATCGATTTTGTTCAGGATTCGCGGGTCTACTCCGGAATACTCGAGGAGGAAGACGGGGAGTAGTGAACCGATGATTATTTCGGCAGAGAGTCCGAGTGAGCCAACTGGATGGGAGTTAGTGCTGACAAGTTACTTACACCTAACGAACACGCTGAGGTCGTTGACATCTTATCACGTACAGAAACACAAGGTCCCAATCGCAAACCACTTTCGCCAAGTGGGGAGATTCAACGGATCTGTAGCACAGCCAGGTTAGTCGCCGACATCCCATTAGCACAATTCGATCCCAAGAGTCTACCTTTGGGGTCTGGAGTCGGCATCTAGAACGGGCAGCGTGTTAGCTCACGTCACAATGCGTTGGCGATTTCCAGAGGACAACTCACAGGTATGAACCGTAGCTCTCCATTTTCATATAGTGTTGTAGTGCCGACGACCTGCGTCTCGGCTGCCTCTTCCACTATATAATTGCTCTTCTCTCCCAAGTCAGTGTCCCCGGTAGTGGCACTCGTGACACTACTCGGTAGGGGCCAGTTTCTGCTGTCTCGCGAAGTCATGATCGTCGATTCTCACGACAGATAAAGTTAAAAGTCTGTGGTGGCCTTCGTTTCTCAGGTCTCCTCCCTACTGATGGGAGGTGACGAGGTCCGTGGCGTTATCGTCCGTTTAAAGATCTAGTAGAGACATTGATGGATATGCAATATCCTTCAACACATTGGAGATCATTGCTTCTATTCAAGTTGAGAAGGGAGAAGAGGAAGATGTCGTTTCCCGTGGGTGGGAGGACATGGGAAGATACGGAGGATCAGAAGAGGGCTCGAGGTTGGTTGGTTTGTCCATCATTCATCCCATATCCCTTGTATCCCTGTCATCAAGGATCTCAGATGCCGCATCTGAGGCCAAGTCTGAGCGCAAGGCGTTTGCCTCAATCGTTTTTACTTCGTACTTGTACACTCTTGCTTCCAGCAGTACTGAACCATCTTCGCCATTACAAATTCATTGCATGAATTGATACAATTGTGAAGAAAGTGTGTGGAGTCCACCAACATCCCCTTCCGACCAACCCAACCACGACGGACTCTCTTGTCTGAATCCCGATTACTTGCACGCTCGTGCCCTATCTCGAACCGATTCCAGCCGCTCAGTTGGTGTCTGGTTCTTAACTTCTGTTCCTTGCAGCATGTATGATAAGAATCGATCTCGTGGGATCTAGAAGAGACTCCCAATTTTTATTGTCCGTGGTGGGATGTAGTACGAAAACCTGGGTTGCTGGAAAGAAGGCGGAAAGTGATCCGTCGTGGATCTGGGACGCATTGATACGTTTGATCGGCGCGTGAAATGGATGCTACACTGCGACTCCATCTGTCGATGTACCCTTGAAGCTCTGGGACCTGCCGCCTCTTTACCCCAGAACGGTTAGACCTCTCCAAACTATCATATGCCGCCGTTTATTGCCCTCTAGGCTCTCGTTGGGCTGATCTCAATTTCCACTGCATTTTCAACTCTTTCCTTCTTTGAGGCCTGTCGTTCACGGACACAGAGTAAGGTTCAGCTCGT
The DNA here is from genome assembly GCA_034774675.1 of Scedosporium minutisporum. NCBI lineage: Eukaryota > Fungi > Ascomycota > Sordariomycetes > Microascales > Microascaceae > Scedosporium > Scedosporium minutisporum. Next base: position 8,856 of record SJVG01000547.1, read on the forward strand.
GTCGCCTTGTCCTGTCCAGTCCCACCAGTGGCACTAAACTCGGGAAGAATAACAATAAGCTCGTTCCCACCACGCCCGGCGCTACAGTTTAGTTTCCCCGCAAGCTAAGGGAGGCATTGCATTTGATTAAGGCTGCAAGCCGACTTCATGGACAGGACAGGCCCACAGATTCCAGGTTTCCGGTCTTCGCAAGATATACTTCCTAAAGGCTGGCTCCCGAGAGCAAGCGACGGGAATATTTTCTTAATCCAGGATATAGGGTCTTGAATGTTTCATACACAGCATAAATCGCCGAGGCCATTCTGGAACACAAGTCGAACATAAAATATGTCGTATTGATGTGCAGTGGGTGGTGTACGTCGGTACTTGGGAGCGTCCCGATGCAGGGGAGAATGAGCCCACCATCAGGGAACGCGACAAGCGTGCCTTTATTAAGGCGGGTGGGACTTCGCGGCGAGTTTAATGCGACGGATCCTTGTAAGCTTCACATGCTAGCTTTTTTAGCTAAGCCTGCTCTCAATATAAACTAGCTGACGTGTTGGATGTGATGGTAATACATCAATATGAAGTCGATTCATGCCAACCATTGATGGACAATAGCACCCTCGCAAGTAAACTAATGATGTCAAGAGATGCCCATTGGCTCTCTAGTCCCCGTACACGTCTTCATCACAGGCAAAAGAAGGCCGGTTTCCAGGGTCTTGACCATTTCTACCGAGGTCGTCTACCTTGGCAACATGCAACATTTGGTGCAAGTCGTTAGCTCTTTTCGTCTTTGAGAATCCCACCGCAACGCTAGTAGCCTCGTATTCAATCTACGAGCTTCCGGTTCATACCCCAGTGGTCCTTACGAATCGAGGCGTCGCTCTGCTCGGCTGAAAGATTCCACCATGGGTTCCGCTTGGAGGAATCTGGTCACACGAGACAACTTGGTCATTATGACATTGCAAAGGCTGCTAGGGATAGACACTCTCCCATCTACATTCCGAGACTCAGCACGAGATGGTTTGAAATCATAAGCATTCATTGTGCCAAGTCGGTCAAATCGCCTTGACATCTACCTGGAAAGTATCAAGTAGTACAGAAAGAAAAATGAAAAAATGAAAATGAAAAAAAGAGGGAAAAAAGAGTAAGAGGTGAAAACCGTGTGAAAAGAAAAGAGGGAAAATGTCCGAAACTCCCACGCTGCTAATCTACACATGAAAGCATTGGTTTTGTATATGGCTCCTTTCTTTCCGTGTCCCCTTCCACTCCTGTGCAATAACTGCTCGTCCATGCTATCCACCCTCGCTCTCCGTTCCCTAGCGTACCGGCCATGACCCATTTGAACCACCAGATTAAAAAGAAAAGTAATCGAAGTCGTGACGTTTTGCGCATCGGGGTGCTCTTCAATCGCTATTGCCCACCAGACGCACAATGAGCACGTAAAGGAAAACGACTCCGCCAAAGAGCAGCAGTCTGTGCCTGCTCGCCCAGCTAGAGCCGGCGTCCCGGCGGTTAACCACGGCATCGACGACAGCCTGGGTTTGGTGAGCGCTTCCGGCAGCAACGGGAATACCGAGCTGAGGTCGGCACGAAGCAGGGAGCTGGAGAGATACTCGTCCGGTTGCTTGGTCGACGTTATTCTTCTTGATCCACTCCCAGTTCTCCTGGTCGATCTCAGGCCACTCGGCGCGGAACTTGGCCCCGCCATCGCCGGCCTTGACATTGCCCTTGAGGGCGGGGTTCGCCTTGAGATGCGATCCGCCACCAGTAGAGTTCCACCAGCGGGACCTGGCGGCGAGAGCCTTCCTCTCGAGTTCGGTTCCCGAAATGGAACCCGTGGTCATCTCTTCGCTGGTCATGAAGCTTAGGAGGCCGATCAGGATCGTCGAGACCTCCCAAGCCGGATTGAAACTCTTAGGGTGGAAATCTGAAATGGAGAGGCAGAGACGAGTCGAGGGCTGGAATCGGCCAGAGGGCGTGTGCATACGGATCGCGGGGGGCTTAAAAGGGTACTCGGGAGGGAACATTAGAGTGCCCCAATACTGGCCTCCATGGTAAGGAGTATCCTCGGGTCCTGTTATGATGTAGTGCCACCTGTTTTTATTGTCAATTAGCTCGGTCTATTTGTCGAAACATCTGTAGAGCGATGGCAGATACGTACTCGAGAATATTCGATTCCGATGGATGCGCCGTGATGTATGGGGGCGGGTTCTCGGAGATCGCCTTGTACTCGCGGGTCAACTGCAGTTATGCCAAATGTCAGCAAGCTAGTATCTACAGGACTAGGATAAAGAGTCAATGTGGAAATCCTCAGTTCGCCTTAGCACATACCCGTGTGCGAGCAGCCTTGCTGGCCATGATGATCGTGGTACTCGAAGGTGCGTGATTGATGGTTCTTGGCGGGAGGGTCCGGAGGGTACGAGGAGGAAGTATGAGGAGATGAAAGAAGAGGCTGAAATAGTTCAGGGATTATATATCTGTGTGAAGAGATGCCTAGTTCCCTCTCAGGTGTTAAAGGAAGAGCAACAATGACTGGGGAATCCCGAATCACCCTCTTGGGAAGTCCGGAGATGGTGGTAGAAGGGTAAATGGACAATGCGTGCTGACGTTTGCCTTTACGTTTGCGACTGGTAAATCTTCGGGTATTGTTCCGCTTCGATTGAGTGATTTGCGTTTAAATGCATCGGACCCTGAAAATAGGCGCGCGTCAATCGGATCTTCCAACAAGTTGAACAACTCAAGAGAATGGAACGCACGTGATTCGCAGTGGGCCTATTTTTTTGATCCATGATTCCATTGATTCAATTCGGCAATGCGGGTGCAGCCGGTAGCTAAAACACCATCACGCAAGTCCAGCAGCTGGTCAAAAGTTTCGTGCTTTTCGTCCGCAGCGCACCCTCGACGAAATGGGTTCGACGACAAACTCATCGGGGAGCAAGGTAGGATTTGTTTCTTTCAAGTCTTCTGTTTTACTGTTGTCTTTTCTCAATGCTGATCCCAAGCTCGCACGATAGGTCCCAGCTCAACTGCTGGCAGACCCAGCTTCCCTACGCCACGATGCCGAGGCAGGTGAGGATGTCGCTGCGCAGAACAATGCACTCCGAGAGAAGAGATTAAGGGAATTGGTAAGGGCCAATCGGGTATCTCAAGAGGATTGGACGTTTGCTTAAACCTCAGCCTAGTTCATGGAGCAGCAATCGCAGCCTCTGACCATCCACAAATTCACGCTTCATGGCGCAAACCACACGCGGCCTACCTTCCTCGATCCCATAATCCGACCCCTCGTCGCGGACGAGACCAACTCCTCTTCGACTTTAGGCGATGTCATGCTTAAGCTCCGCGAGGTCGTCGGTAAGCTCGACCGGCTCGAAATCTTCCACCCCGAGCCCAACGTCTGGCTCTCGAGCCCCGATCCTGCGACCGATCCCTCGTCTTCGCCCACGGATGTCAATGTCGATTTGCGCGTTTGGGAACTCGGGCGGTTCAAGTTGAAGACCGGAACGGACGTTGGCGATGGAGAGAGCTCGGCATACGGTTCGCTTCTCTGGAGGAATATCTTTGGTGGTGCCGAGATGTTGTCTCTCAACGCCAGCACGGGAACCCGCACTCGATCTGCCTATAGTGCCACCTTCAGCGTCCCCGTTCTGAGCAACCCCGATGTGAGACTGGCGATAGACGGTCTAGGATCTTCGACACACAAGCCCTGGGCGTCGCACGAGGAAGTTCTCAAGGGAGGAAACCTTAGGCTGTCCTGGCTTTCGCCTCAGAGCGATGTCCACTCAGTTGAGTATTCCGGAATCTGGCGACAAATAACCGGACTCTACGCCGGTGCGAGTCCCAGCGTGAGGGCCGAGGCGGGCGACTCTGTCAAGAGCTCGATTAAGCACTCTTTCCAACGAGACCGAAGGGATAACCGCCATCTTCCCCAGAGCGGATACGTGGTACGCTCGAACTTCGAGCTTGCTGGTATTGGCCCTCTGGCTGGTGATGTCGCCTTCGCGAAGGGCGATGTCGACGTTGGAGGTGCTCTCCCCATCTCCCTACCTGGTATTCGAGGCCCAACCGGCATTTCACTAGGCGGTGGCTTCAGGTTCGGTATGCTCTACCCGCTCGCCCTCGGCAATCCTTTCGGCGGCAAGGTCTTGCCCAGCCGAATCCCCGACCGCTTCCAGCTTGGCGGACCCAACGACGTCCGTGGCTTCCAGCTCGGCGGTCTCGGTCCCCACGACGGCGCCGATGCCGTGGGCGGAGATATGTTCGCGGCTGGTAGTCTCAACCTCCTTCTTCCCCTCCCCTATAAGGGCCCCGAATCCGGACTTCGCTTCCAAATGTTCCTCAACGGTGGACGTCTCGTGGCGCTCAAGAACAAGGGCAAGGGTCGCAACTCGGGTAGCCCCGCGCTCGAGCCCCAAACGGTGAGGGACGGCATGGTCAAGGCCTTCAAGGATATCTGGCTGTCCGGCACCCCGCCCAGTTTGGCGGCTGGTTTCGGTCTCGTGTACGGGCATCCGATGGCGCGGTTTGAGCTTAACTTTGGACTCCCGTTGGCGATGGCCAAGGGGGAGCAGTGTACTAAGGGTCTTCAAGTCGGAGTGGGCATCAACTTCCTTTAGAGTTGATTTGTAGGTATATATAAATGGAAGAAATAGACAAAATACCGCTCAGCGGCTGTATACAATCCTTCACTTCATAGGGCGTATCAGAGGAGGTCAATAGAAAAGTTTCATATCGGCTGCCCTCAGTTTCACAGGATCTGGATCCAGTTTTTCTTAGAACATCAATTGCAATAATTCCCTTATTCCGTCTAGTGTATGTACAAAATAACCCCCATGAACAAAAATGCCACAACACCCATCAATCAATCTATGCCATTCAGTCGTCATCCTCTTCACCGCGCTTCTGAAACACCACAGTCCAAACCAACGCAACGAGTGCAACACAGACGAGATACAGCCACCACACCGCACCAACCATACCATGTTTTATACCCCAGCCAAACACCATACCTCCCACAGCGGGCCCCACGGCCCTCGCAAGACTCGAAATCATGTTTCCAGCACCATGGACCGTTCCCAGAACCGTCCTAGTAGGCGCAGCTTCTGTGAGGAGGATCACGGTGCTAGGGATGGCCATTGTGCGTGCCATAATCTGGCCGCAAATTACGACACCGAGACTGAGCCAGCGGAGGATGCTATCTCGATCGATGAGAGAAAGGTATGGCGCTAGGCCGTAGACAAAGGGGAATATTACGAGAGATAGTTTTAATATGCCGAGGGTGCCGATCCGCTCTTGGAGACGGGGGTAGATGAAGAGTTGGAGGAGAATACCTCCGATTCCGGCAGCGGAGAGCCATAGCCCGATTGTTGAGGAGCGCAGGCCTAGACCGCCGCTGAAGAAGAAGATGGTTGGGGAGGTGTTTTCGGCTGGTGGGCTGGAGAGGTAGACGGGGAAAATGTGCATGAAGGCGGAGTTATGGAGAGGGAGGAGACCAAAGGCCATCATGGCTGTGAGGACTTTGGTGGTCCAGATCTTGCGGAAGGGGAGCCGTAGTGGTGGCGGAGTTGGTTTCTCGCTAAGACTAGTGTTATCTGTCGGTGAGGAAGACTTTTCTTCAACTTCGGAACCGGGAGTTGTCGATGCGGGAGATGATGGGGATGAGGTCCCCAGGCCGAAAGATTCCTCGTCGTTTACGGGCATGTACTCTGCGTGATCTCGCTCACCCATAAAATTCCTGACGAGGCGGATAAGGAAATCACCGATACGTAGACCAAAATCGGATTTGGTCTTTTCGCCAGGAAGCGTCTCGCGGAGCCACAACCACGAGAGAGCCAGCGCAGTACCAAGCATAGCCGCGTTCATCAAGCCAGGAAGTGCGTACGGGTAGGCGAGAGCCCAGGCCACTCCCTCCGGGTTCTTTCCAAAGTTCAAGAAGCCATCGGGACCAAATGCCCACGGCAGGTTCGTAACGGGGTCGGCAAGAAGTCCTCCGAGCGCCAAACTCAGGACCATGCCCGAGTTGAATACCAAGGGCAGAAGCAAGAAAGCCTTGGTCTGGAACTTGCGCTCCTTGACGACCTCAGCGGTCATGGTTCGCATGATGCTGACATTTCCGTTAGCTAGACCCGCCAGCGTCCTCCAGAAGAAGAGAGCGCCAAGACTGCGAGATAAGCCGAACGCGGCGTTCGAGATTACGGAGACGAGGAGACCGAAGACGATGGACTGTCGTCTGCCGCAACGATCGGAGATGTAGCCCCATGCAAGACTGACGGCGAATTGCGCCAAGGGGAACGAGGCGACGAGGAGGCCGGAGTATTCGGATATGGGCACCGAAGAATCAACATCCTTCCCGCCCTCCCTGGTTTCGACGGCTTTGTTGGGAAGTACGGACCGGACGAGGTAGAAGATGTAGGGGAGGAGGCAGACGTTGGATAGAGGCTCGCTGAGGCGGCAGAGGGCGAGGAGGAAGAGCTGGTCCTTGTTCGGGAGATCCATCCAACCGATTTTGGGCTTTCTTTGGGTCGTACGCTGGGAATCGCGTTCTGGTCGGCTCGACCTTGTGTCCCGGGAAGCTTCAACATTGTGTTAGTGGGGCCAAGTGAGGATAAAGTGTCGGCATGAGCGAACTTACGTCTCGAAGCCCTTTCCTGATCCATGATTCTTAAAATTGGGGGGGATTAAGAAATCACGTCCACCGACGGAGAGAAGTGGCTTGTTCGAATAACGGCCACTTGGAGGTGACCACAGATTCTTCTACTCCTCAAAACTCGAACATGTTCTCACGCCCACTTTGGCTTTCAGAGGAGATGATTTCTTCAAGAACAGGTTCACGACACCGAGAAGTCCAACTTGGCATTTGGGGGGGGGATAGGTAGTGTGGTGGGAGGTACCATGCTTAAATTCGGACAGTAGGGAGGTTCCCTCGGAATCATGCTCACCGCAATCTATCTCGCATCACTCTCGACGGAAGCATTCGGCATGGTGGCCAGGCCTGAAAAGGACTATATCTATGTAGGCGCGCCATTCTACGTCGTGCCAATATAAACCTTCTCCATCTCGGCTCCAGGGGCTTCGCTTCGAGATACATCATAATGGACACACGCATGAACCTGGACCCATGAACGCGCACCCCGCAAGATGAGAAAGGAGAGGGTGGCGAATGGAGACGGTGGTGGATCAGATGAGGTGTTCATCTCGGAGAAAATGCGTGGATTTCTTTGGGTCTGGATTAATCTGTTCGAGATTTGCCAGCGACTTTATCCAGAGGTGTGTAAATGGGCGGCCCGGGATGGACCAAGACCTGTAAAGTTCCTGGGTGCGGGGACTCAACGTCACTTCGTGAAACTTGGACTGAGGAGGGATTTTTAAATCATTGATACTTGATTGCACTCCAACCTTTCAGACTAACTCCTCACCTCCGGAGCTAAGAGGTCTCGAGAGCATATCGACCTTGTAGTATTTGTGCCCCCGCCTCCACATCGGCCAAGATGAAGCTGAGGAAACGTATAGAGCAAGCTGAGATCGCTGGCTAACTAACCCAAACCCACTCGCCTCTCTCCTTACAATTATACGCGAGCCTACGCCCTTGAAGCCGAGAATTGGCAAGTTGAGATTACACAGGTATTGTCAACCTACAAGTTATTACAGTAAATATTTCGTAGGGAGATGCCGCGCGGATCAAAGTGACCTCATGGCATCCTTCCAACTAGTCCATACGAGTAGCACTGGAATTACGAAGGAGAGGGACGTAAAGTTGGTTTTAGCTGGTCAGGCCGGCCAGGGCACACCCAGGTGACACCTGGCGATGACGAGCCTCTCTGGGGACATACGACGTAGTCTGTCCGAATCAAAACGCCAAGAAGCGCCTGGATTTGGCCTGGTCTGTCGATATTGGTGACTCAGAAAGTGCGGACTTGGAACACAATAACGAACGCTTTAAAGGTGGGTGACTGGAGATCCAATGGCGGGTTTAGCAGTGTTCCACGAAGAGAGCCAAGCAGGATAGTGGACAGAGGGAGAGGCGAGACACAGGCGAGAAGCCATTCCCCATTTTGATGTAGTTACTGAAATATTGCCTGGCAAGGACTGGCTTGGCTGGGGTAACATTCGGCATTGGATTTAGAGCGTGGGGAAGTGGATTCTGCTGTCCAAGTCCAAGCCCAAGCACACCCCGCACCAATGCAGATGGCGCTGCTGAACTCCAATGTTCAATGTTCCAACGGCCAGCGCAACATCAACTCACTCTTGGCGTTCGAGCCAACCAATTGTCCACTTCAAGCCTGGCGTGGGGGGAACCAAAGAACAACCACAGGTAGGACCCAAGATCCTGGAAATCCCTTAGCTGATGGAAATCAGAATCGCCTGCGCCATAAACTGTCATCGCGCTGGTTCCCATTCCCACCTCTTCGGATTTTCTCTTTTTCCCCTCCTGCGTGAAGTATTGCTTATTCCCTCCATCATCGCATTGCCATCGCAACGACAGCTCGCAACGACAGCGATGGCCGCCGACGACCTCAACAGCGCAATAGCCTAGATTCCGATAGTGATCGCGAGTCGGAGCCCGCTGCCACATAATCTCAACCTCTTGAAGCCGATGTCTGAACCTCGAAGATTATTAATCCAACTCTGAATTTAACCTTTGCTCCATCTTGGTACACCCCTGGGCTGGTGTGGTGCTAGGTCCGAGATGAAAACGCTCGAGAGATTACGAAGCCTACTTGGCCCTCCTGGCCAGGGATATATACCACTCGAGCCCGGAAGGACGCCCGCTGTCCGTGGCACCTGCAATCCAAACCTTACCAAGGCGGTGATTAGACTTTACTGGCTGTGTTTATTCTTCGGCCTAGGTACTTCAGTCTGGGGGTAGGTTGAAACCCCGTTCCGGGTCCAGTTTCCCAGTTGAGCACAATAAACAAACTAAAGCCCTCAAGCTTCCGTCTCGCATACTAACGTACACCTGTCCCGGTCAGCTACAATATCGGCATCCTCTCCTCTGTCCTCGTACACCCCGGTTGGACCGACGTGCAAGGCAAGCTTACCCCCCAGCGCAAAGGTATAATCACGGGCATCTACTACCTAGGGACATGGGTGAGCTATGTCTTCATCTCGCGTCCGCTGAGCGACTCCTTTGGTCGACGAAAAGCGGCCATGTGTGGCACTGCTATCCTATGCGTGGGCGCATTGCTGCAGGCGAGTAGTACACTCCCTGCGCCTTTCCTCATGATGCTTGTTGGGAGGGCCATCTGTGGAATGGGCGTGGCCATTGTGTCGACGTCGGTTCCGCTTTACCAAAGGTTTGTGGAATGCGTGATGTTATGTGATCTCAAAGATGATATGCTAATGTGGACGAAGTGAGATTTCACCCGCAAGAGAGCGAGGCAAGTTTGTTACGATGAACCATATTGGCTTCATCGTGGGCTTGGCGACCGGGCTTTGGTAGGTTTGAGGTGCTGACCCGCCCTTCCGGCTGTGCGCTGCGATGCTGACAAGTCAGGGTTGGATATGGCATGACATTTTGGACAGGTGAAACTGGCGATTACTACGGCTGGAGGGTATCGCTGCTCCTCCAGATGATCCCAGCCCTTACCTTCGGCTTCGGGCTGCCTTTTGTACCCGAATCGTGAGTTCACTCCCTTGCGAAACAGCAACCTGGAGTACCGCGTCTCACTTTTTTCTCTTCCTCCCAGTCCCCGATGGCTTGTCGAAAAGGGCCGAGTTGGTGAGGCTACCACTGTTCTTCACTGGCTCCGCGAAGGAAGCTTCACCCACGACGAAGTAGATAACGAGGTCAACGACATGGTGGACGCTATCGACGAACACAGGCACTCGGGCCTAAACTGGAAGTCCCTCTTCGTCGAACCACCACTATTCGCGCGCCTCTGGCGAGCGGCGCTACTGCATTTCCTGGCACAGATGTGCGGTGCAGCTGCGATGAAGTACTACTTACCTACGCTTCTCAAGGCCTTAGGTCTTAGTACAAGGATCGCGCTCATGGCGGGCGCCATAGAGATGACGCTCAAAATCGGATGCTCTGTTATCGAAATGCTGATTATAGATCGATTGGGGAGGAGACTTTCATTGGCGATCGGATGTGTCGCCATGGCGTTCGGCATGTTTGTAAGTTGCGGCGGTACGCATACTTGGGATATTCCTTGCCGTGAGCTAACGAATGGCACCTCGACCATCAGATCAATGGAACGCTTCCTCTAATGTACCCCGGAAACACTAGCAAAGTCGCAGACATGGTCTGCGTTTTGTTCATCTTCATTTACGCCTTCGGATACAGCCTTGGTTTCGGGCCGGCTGCTTGGCTCTATGGCTCGGAGGTAGGTTCACAACAAAAAATCTCCCGCTTCCGGCTTTGTCTCTCTCGGCGTAGCCGTCTCGATGAGGGGGCGAATAAAGAAGGAAAGAAAAAAAATTTCTCACGAGGACTTACAGATCTTTCCGACCTCGGTGCGAGCGAGGGGTCTCAACTTTTCTGCCTCGGCCGGATCCATCGGATCGATTATAGTGGCTCAGATATGGCCTATTGGAATCCACGCTATCGGGAGCAACATTTACTTTTTCTTTATGGCGGTTAATGTCCTATGTATTCCGGTGAGACTTTTCCACTTTTATTTTTATTTTTATCCTTTTTGACTATTAGTTTCCTTGGGTGGTCTGCGGCAGTCATCCGTCCTCGTGGGCAAAATTCATGTGAAAGTGTTGATGGCTTTTGTTTTTTTTGCTTTTCCCTTTCCATTCTAACCTGGTGTGTCCGCGTGCTCCCGGGCCGTTTTTAGCTCATCTATCTTTTCTATCCCGAAACGAAAGGTCGCTCACTCGAGAATATGGATGAGCTCTTCGGGAAGCTCGAGGTGCGGCGGCTGGAGGACATTGGTAGTAACATTGGGAGCGACGCGGGGTCGTCTGGTGAGCCTGTCAGCAGGCGAGGACTTGGAGGGGCACGTCAGGGAGGGAGTGTTTGACGTGCGTAGTCAGATGCTAGGGAAGAGAGGACGTGACGGGCTGAATTGAAGATAAGGAAAGATAATGGAAGGAATGAGAGTTCCATGGCAAAGTTCAAGCGACGCATTTTTTTTTTCAAGAAACGGCGTTGGGCGAGGGTTTGATATCAAAGATTCTTATTTTGTACTACTTGAGGCAGCTTACAACGGACAGACAGAAGGAGACGAGGGACGACTTTCTTCGGCCGCAGCTTGGTAATGAATAACTCACGCCGCTGCAGTTAATGAGATCAACAGTGATTTGGTTGATTGACGGGTTTCGTGGGCCTTTTGACGTGAGGTTAGTACGAAGTAGTGTGGTGCAAGATTGATTGCCATCAACATCAAAATTCCGTCGATCTTTTCTGGAAATACTTCGCCCGTCACCGAGCTCTTGGGCCTGGGGCCCTGGCCTGGCGTGGACAGTTGAGCGATTCAGACGTGGGGCCCGAAACTTTTATCGGACATGTTTGCCTCGTAGATTAGGAAAACACTTGTGCGCGCCCAGCTCTACTTTTTGGTTTCAGTGACTTCAGCATGATCAGGAACAGACGAATCGAAGCACCAGGCGCTATGTGAGATAAGGTGAGGTGGGTTTGGTACTTCGTAAAGCACTTGAGGAACAAACATACGAGTTGAAGATCTTGGGGCTTGCGTGACGCAATTGCTTCTTACAGTGGGAGACGAGCATCTATATGCACTGTAATTAATACTTTGTATGGATATATACAGTGCATATACTGTAATGAGGTTTCACACGGCCAGATTAAAGTTTCCTGCTGTGATCGGCACATCAGTATTTTGCATGACGCTGACGTTGATGCTGGTGCTGGATGGCTGGACTGTGGAACAGACCATCAATTGAGAGTTGATGTTGTCAGGACAGGGCCCATCATCAGTTGTCAACAGGAGTCTGTCCTGGATCAGAGGGTTGAATCGTCGACCTGGATCCATCAAGTCTCGTGGGCTCTTTTCTTTCCCCCTTCCTTCCTGCTTGTTTCTCCATCTAGAGTTTCGTCCTTTCGTCCCTTTGTCGGTATCAAGAGCACTGAATCAACCAATCTTGCCGGATCTTCTAATGTACACGCTTCGTTTGACCCTTGTCTCCCGCTCATCCCCACCCATCCGATAAGCTTCCCAGTGATACCTCGGCCTTTGTTGGGGACCACCCTCAAGCGAAGATTGAGCACCTGAGCACTTGAGCACTGGAGCAGTGGATTGCAGACTGACGGCGCCAAGCCGATGCAATGCAGCACTGGGCTGAGCACCCAAGCTTTTCCAATTTCTAGCACCAGTCGACCTAGCATTACGCCAGAGACGTGACCTCGACTTGAGCAGATTGAGCCGAACGATGACGGTGAGGTCAAGGTAGGCGCGACCTGCATTGACTAGCCTAGCATTCATTCATAGTTATACATCCACACATACAACACAGCGTATCGCAGTGCAGCGGAGCAACGCTGAAATCTGCAAATCTACGAGTCACCGAACAAAGTCCGTCCGTCACAATTGTCACTCTCACTCATCATTCTCAACCCAACACCAACACTCTCAAGTCTCAAATCTTGGCCACACAGCTTCCTTTCGTCTCCTGCCTTACCTTAATCTTACCACCAGCCTTATCGTCCCCATACTTTACCGCCACTACTCCTCAAACACCATCGTCACCAAGTCCCTCCCTTCCTGTTGACGAAGTAAGCGCGACCGGCGATTGAGCCTTCTCTTCTCTGCTCAGAGCTCAGAGCACAAGGTAAATAGCTCCGTCGCTGTTCCCCATGAGTGTTTCTTGTCATGTCAAATTTATGCTGTCCGCCTGTTTCCCGCCTAATCCGAGACCTCCCCTATCGGGATTCGCCTCTGCCCATGCCCGCCAGACTTACCAGTGCAACCGCACATTTCCCTTGCACCACCGCAGCCAACCAAACTACACACAGACCACGAACCACAACCACGACCACAAACCATCAATCTCGCTCAGCACTAGCAATCTTTCTTTCCCTGACTCCCTTTTCTGCCTGATAAAAGTGTCCACCGTCCGGCCTTTCGACAATACGCTAACGACTGGCTTTGCATAGAATACAGTCTTGCAGCCTTCTTATCATCTTGCCGTTGCGAGCCCGTCCGAGTGTCCCCAACCCAGCTCGAGGATGATGATGATAGCCGCCGCGGCTCTGATCTGATCAACCTCATTCCCCCACCTCCCCTCCATTCCTCTCCGACCTTCCTGCTAGGGAATCGTCAACAGTCCTACTTCATCCAGACTGTTCAGACACGGCCAAGCAGATGTCCCGATCGTGAACTCCTCATTGTCGACCTCTTTCTTTAGACCCGGTCTTCGTCTTCGGGCCTTAACCACGAACCCCTGCTTCGTGCTGAATTCATATCCTGTAGCGTGGAGCTTATCCCTTTCGAGTCGCTGCCGATCCGATACAGACACGGCCTCCCTATCAGCGGGTGCGATTTTCCTGCTTACCCCGACCGTCTCTCATCGATACCTGACGCCGATTACCTCGACGCAACCAACTTCGCGTACCCGTCGCTACCGGAATAATTTTCACCTCCTCGCCGTTCCCTCAGGCGTATCTGACGCCTTTCCCCCCACATCCATATATCGACACACATCATGGGCAATAGCAGCTCAAAACACCCCGGGGAGCACCCCAGCTCCGCTCGAACCCCTTCGAATGCTGGCGAACCCCACCATACCCTGTCTCCCCAAGCCTCCTCATCCTCAAGATCGAGAAATCGAGCTAGCCGAGCTGAATTCAGCCTCTTAACTGGTTTCGCTCCTGCGAGGACGTCTAGCACCCAGCAGACTACTCAGCCTGAACTGCGCCGGGAGACACGCCAGGAACGGGAAGCCAGACGTTTGGAGAAGGAAAGGATCGCTAGGGAGAAGGAGAGAGAGAGGAGTATGCGCGAGGAGCATGTGGACGGAGGCTTCCTTGTTACTATGGGTATATACAAAGGCAGAGAGGATTTCAACAAGACGATCGTTCGCCAGCTTCAGGTAAGTCATCCTTCAGGATCACTCTCCATCCTTTCCCCTCTCCCCCACTTTTATTTTACATCTCTGTTTATATCTATGAACGATTACTGATATTTTGTGTGCTCGATTACAGATCGAACGCAGGCTAGCTCCATTCTGGCGACCCATCGAGGAAGATGTCGACGATCTTACCGATGCCCAACTCATAGCCGTTGCGAGGGGCTTGCCTGTCCCTGAACCCGATGCTCCCTTCCCACCCGATCTCCTCGCCGAACCCCAATCCCCCGTCTCGCCCAATCAATCAACCCAAAACCTGAGCCTCACTGTTCCTTCTGGTCAGGGACTACCTGGCTCTGCTGCCGAGCCGGGTGCATCTGCGCCTACCTCCTCACTACCATCTCCGACTTCTCCGCCTCGCAAGTCCCGTGGGAAGGCCATCGCCGAGGCTCTTAGTCATAGTTTACGGTCCTCGCGGAACAACTCACAGACGGATCTCTCGCTTCGCGAGATAGCGCTCCCCAACGATCCGTTTGTCAATGGACAACCTCTCGAGGTTACCCTCTATCGAAATTCCGAAGACTGTCCGATTTGCTTCGCCACATACCCGCGCTACTTGAACTATACTCGATGCTGCGGAAATATGATATGCAGCGAGTGCTTTGTCCAGATTAAACGCCCAGATCCACACGTTCCCGAGAGTCACGGAGAGCCCGGTGCCGATAACAGCCCGCATGAACAGGCAAGGGAAACGCACAACATGCTGGTCTCCGAACCTGCTGCCTGCCCATACTGCACGCAGCCAGAGTTTGGGGTAACTTATGACCCGCCTCCGTTCCGCCGCGGCCTTATCTATTCGGCCAGCGTTCCCCTGTTTAGGGCAAGTGCCATGTCGTCCCAGAGCTCTCTCCACTCCAATCCGACCCCCGCATCCCCAACCTCTCCCACCACTGGTGGAAGAAGACGGACTCAGAGCTTATCGGCTACTGCTCCGAACGTCGTGACGACTGACCGCATTCGACCGGATTGGGCGTTGAAACTGGCGGCTCAACGAACAAGCCAGGCACGAAGGGCGGCCGCAGCCACAGCTTTGCACCAGGCTGCCTTCATCATGTATAACAACGATAGGCAGTTCGGCATCAGCAGTCGTGCCCCTAGGTTCATGAGGCGTGGCCTGTCAGGCACAAACTCTGGTGCGGGACAGAGCCCTTCTCCAGGTGCAGCTCCTTCTAACGATTCTTTACAGGGGGCCGAAGGTGCCCCGCAGCCAGCCCCGCGCCACTACATGACCGAGAATGATAGGCTGCAGCAGTTTGAAGAGGTTATGATGGCGGAAGCTATCCGCCTCTCTCTCGCGGCGGAAGAGGAGCGTCGTAGGAAGGCTGAGAGGGAGGCCGAGAAGGAGGCAAAGAAGGAAGCGAAGAAGCGTGAGAAGGAGGAGCGCAAGAATGCCAAGCTACAGGCCAAAAGTGGAAGTCTCTACACTGATGGCCAGGGTTCCGCGAGTCGAAGTAGCGTGTCTCTCGGCATCGGCCGCCGAAGGGGGAATAGCGGAACCAGCAGCCTTCGTACGGAACTAACCTCTGAACTGCAAGGAGGACGAGGAGAGAGCAGTGGAGCCGCCGCATCCAGCAGCGGAACCCAACCCGGAGATGCTAGCCAGGTGTTAGATAAGGGCAAGGCCACCGAGCGAAGCGGGCTGTCTTTACCGACGACGACGGCCTCGTCATCGATTGCGATCCCCCAACAGACGGGACACCATGGTCCATCACATCTACGTCAAACCAGCAACATCTCATCTATAGCGTCCTCTCTCGTTGAGAGTCAGGCCGGGAGCTATTCTGGCCAGGGTGGCTACCTGGGAAGAAGCCCTGACGCTTTCAACCCGAGAACTAGCGGCATTAGTCTTGCCTCTCACGACTCTGGAGCTGGCGGCGGCCCCGAATCTATGTTCAACTTTACCAGCATGGCATCAAGAATGGGAATTAATCTCGAAGGCCAATCTAGTGAGGCCACGGAGAGTGGTACCAACGCGGAGATTATGCAATCACAGGATGAGACGACGCAGATTGGGGATGAAGAGCCTACGACTCAGCAAACTACCGATGAGGCCGTCGAAGACAGCGTTATAACGCTTCAACCTCCGCAACCGGCACAAGATAGTGCTGAAGGCACCGTTCCGAACAATAAGGCGAACGTTACACCCGAGTTGCGGCTCATCCCCGGAAGCCCAATCCCGGCGTCAAACGACGAGTTTTCCAAGGGCCTTGAATCCGACGGCGGGATTTCGCAGCGGGAACGGGCTGGTGAGATCATGTAGATTGAGAACTGGCTAGCGATAGAAGAACCATCTGACATCGGGGGTCAGACCACGAACACTTTCTATGGAGGACCTTCCGTTAAGGGCCGTTCTGTCGAGGATCCTAGCATCGAAATGCTCTTGGATTGAAGCTATGGAAGAGCAGAAGTTTTATAGATTGGACTGTATTATACAGGCAAGATGAGATTGCTTGCTATGAGATGGATGTAAAAGCTTGTGCCGGCTGTTGTGAAGGAATTGGAAGGAGGCATTTGATTCGATTTTTTTTTTTCCTTTCGTTCCACCCTCATATTCTTGGAGGAAGGCATGTTTCAAGGGCGGCGCTTCTAGGGAATAGGTATTTTATGAAGGGTGTGTTGGCCTTGGGAGGTATTAGTGATTTGCATTACGAAGTTTGCCTGTACTGATAGGGTTTCTTGAAACACGCGTTGAAAATTGCTTTGGTGTCACCGATACGCTTCGCACGAGGCACATCTTGTGTGAGGTTGAGCATAGTTGCATTGATGTTCAACCCCATTTGGTCATGTCATCATTATTTAGCTGGCCTGGATGGCCCAGTCGGGACATACTCATCATCCGGACTACTCCAGGTGTAATCCTTCCAAGAACCGAGGGCGGGCCAGATGCGCTCCTCGGCTAGCTTCCGAACAATGTCCGTCTTAGTAGGAGCCTCACTCGCACCCTCACCCCTCCTCTCCTCGACGACCTCCTGCCACACCTTCCACGTCGCCTCCAGCTCGTCCACCGACGACACCCCAATAACACTAGCGCCCATCCTCCTCTCAGGGCCCAGCGGCGAATTCGCCGCTGGGCCCTGAGAGGAGGATGGGCGCTCGTGTTATTTGTGTGTCGTCGGTGGACGA
>SJVG01000548.1:0-25947 GCA_034774675.1 Scedosporium minutisporum
CCACAACGCCCGACACGACAGCGCACAACTGCCGAGCCACACAACTGCACGACGACGCGACCGTGACTGGTGAGGGACGCGTGGTAATGAATAGAACGGATGTGAGGCCTGTGGGATGGAGCGGGTGCATAGAGCGTGTAGGAGGGAGGAGGAGGAGGAAAGTGAAGGAGTGGGGGTGGGGGGGGGGGGGGGGGGGTTTGTTCAGCTGAAGTTCGATCGATATGTTAATAGTATGTAATGGTATGCATATTAGCTCACCGAATATTCTCGCGTGCAGCCACACCAGTGGCAATCTGTCCTTGAGCTTCCCACCTCCACTTCTGCGCCGACGCATCGTAGCCATAGTTGCGCCAAAGGTCGGTGGCACCACTCGGGCCGACGACTAGATAA
The DNA here is from genome assembly GCA_034774675.1 of Scedosporium minutisporum. NCBI lineage: Eukaryota > Fungi > Ascomycota > Sordariomycetes > Microascales > Microascaceae > Scedosporium > Scedosporium minutisporum. Next base: position 391 of record SJVG01000548.1, read on the forward strand.
TCATCAAAGCCATCGCCATCCATATCGGCAAATCTAGTCCCATCCCCGACAACGTACGAGCCGCCCGAACCCGTATTGAACCAGACATCGAGGGCTCCTGTTTCCGGGTAAATGCGGAGATAGTCCGTTTTCCCGTCGCCATTCAGGTCCGCGAATAGGATCTCAGATCGCGGTGCGCCGACGCCCGTTGCGATCTGGCCCGCGTTGATCCAGGTGGGCCTGAGTCCCCTCGACCCGCCGCGAGTGTTGATGTAAGCTGTTGCGGCGCCGTCTTCGTCAAGCCAGATGTAGTCAGCTCGGCCGTCGTTGTTGAGATCGTAGAGAAAGACTCCTTCGATCTTGCCGATGCCGGCAGCGATTATCCCTAAGGGATACCAGTCGGGCATGTCTTTGGGACCTAGGTTGAGCCATGCGTTCAATGAGCCCTCGGGGCCGACAACAATGTAGTCTGCTCTGCCATCCCCGTCGATATCTGTGCATAAGTTAATATTAGAAGGTCATAAGATATAAATGATATGCCTTATGAGCTGAGAACTCCCGGGACATTGCAAAGAAAAAAAGAAAAGGAAGAAAAAAGAACAAAGTGCAGAGATACACGTACCAGCAAACCGAGTATTGTCCCAAGTTCCGCCCGTACCTTGACCCGCTATAACACCAAGAGACGTCCACAACCACCCGCCGCTCCCAGCTTGCTCCCCACCATTAATATACGCCGTTACCTCTCCCTCAGGGGAAACCCAAAGATAATCATCCCTTCCATCACCATTGATATCCGCAAACATAACACCCAGTGCATACCCAAGGCCTGTCGCTATCTGCCCCTTGGGGATCCAGTTCACACCTCCATCTTCGCTGTAGCCTCCGTTGAGGTAGAGCACGGCTGCGCCGGTGGTGGGGTGAACCCACAAGTAATCGTCTCGTCCGTCGCCGTCCATGTCCGCCAGGCGAACTCCATCGCCCTGCGCCATCCAGGACCCTACGTTATCAGTGGCGACGTTTCCCGTTGCCAGCTGCCCTGCCAGTCGCCAACCGGGCACAAATGCCGCATCGCCGCTGCCTACTCCGGTAGCAATAGTGCCGAATTTGGAATCCCACGTGAGGAAGGTATTGCAAGCCGTGTGATCGTTGTGAGGCGGATCGACCGCGATAGGGTCGAGAATCCACCCCTTTTCCGCGGCTTGTTGGATGCTGCTATACCACGTATTGGCCATGATGGCGTAGCCTTCATCGTTGGGATGCAGGCCGTCTCCAAGATGTTTCGTGGTCATCGCGCTGCCCATATCCACGGTGAGAACTTTTGCGCCCAAGATCGCTCGAGCACCGACAATGTCGGGGATAGCAGCGTTGAAGGTCTGCGCGGCAGCATTCGCCACGGCATCCTCGATCGGAGGGATCTGAGCGACTAGGATCGCGGCGTCGGGACCCGCGCTGATGATCTTGTCGATCAAGGTCGCGAGACGTACCGGTGCACCGGCAGGATCGAACGGTTTGTTCACATCGTTCGTGCCGGCGAGGACTAACACGATGTTCGGGCGGAGAGGGAGGCTGTTATCCGCAAAGAGCTCGATTTCAGATATGACCGCGCCGGAATGACCCTCGTTGTTGTTGTTAGTCATTGATCCCGAGCGCTGGGATCCAATGTATGTTGTGGTCGGGTTGCCTGGGAGGAGGAGGTTCAGCAAATTCCAGCGGTAGCCGTTGCCTTCGCTGCTTCCGTGGCCCCATGTGATAGGGTCACCGAGGGGGAGGATCCGTAGAGCGACGCCATTGGATATGCTACTGAGTGGCTGCGGGAGCGTTCTTGTCGTGTTAGTAAATAATTTTACAGGTGAGGAAACTATCACAAAAATTGTCAGCTGTGCTTAACGGGAAGTAAGAAGTTGGAGGTTAAAAGGTTGGAATTAAGTTAAGTAGATTAGAGAAAACATGGTTGGCTAGTTAACTTATGGGAACGGGATGATGTAAACTTACTACACGTGGATGTAACCGTTAACAATAAGGCCAGAGCCTGAAATATCATTTTTGCCTGGGATATGGTGTGTGATCTGTATTGTTATGCTGTAATAACTTAGTTTAGTTGGAACTCTATATTACTTTTATGTCTTCCCACCCTCTTTCGTAATAGTATTATCATAGTGAAAATTCTCTTCTAACTCGTAGAAACGGCGGTAGTAATGTTACTGCAGCCGATTCTCGGACTCGCCGTCAAGATCACGACCACATACAGAACTATCCGGAGACGCCGCCGCATGAAAAGAGAAGCTGAGATGCTGGTGGCCGCTGTTACAGGCTGATGCCTGGTAATATGCTGGGAGTGTACAGCTTGATAAGTGCTGTCAATTGAACTAAGGACTATTGATTGGTTTAATATGTACCCTTTGTCGTATTGGTAGCGTGTCCTACGCTGACGGCTGTAGTGCTGACTGCTGCTTCTGCTTAATAGCGCTAGCTTGTCATAGTTAGTCTTGGTAAAAAAGTCTGCATATGTAAATGCATGTGCTATCTATGTGCTATTTATCTGGTTAGATGATTGCTAATGGGCATTTGATCAACTTAAACTCGCTTTTACTTGGTAACACCTCCGTTACTATATCCTTATAGCTTTGGGTCTTGGTGTATTAACGGCGATGGAGTTTAGTGAAAGGGAGCTCAAGCTTGGAACATTCAAGCATGGGGCAGTAAGAATAACATTTCGGTCCGCTTGTGGACTGAAATGATATCCCGCGGCGACGGGAAGACTGGATTATCTAGGTTAAGGACACCAAGAAGGATCGATAATCTAGGAAGATCACAAATATATTACCGTAGATGAGACTATTTTCCTTCTTACTCCTACTCTTCTGTGGGCCAAGTTTTGGAGGACGCGACTATTGAGAACTCCTAGTGCCTTGTTCATGACAGAAAGTCTCTGACTTTGCGACAAGATTGGCCATGTGTCTCGTTTCCCGGTCAATCCTCCATATCCACCTGACCAGACCCATTAATTATCTCCTCCAAAGCTTCGTTAGCCCACGCTATGCAGCCTTTAAGATAGCCCTGCGAAGTACTTCACCCACGCAGAGGCTCCATAGCCGCCATAGTCCTCATGCCAATCGTCTGGTTGACCTCTTGCAACTCCTTGATGATGTGTCCTCGGTCACGCATCTGGGCTGCGGCTAATTCACGCAGGAATTCTATAGGCAATTCCCATTCCCCGCTCGAATATCTCGGGGGCTTGAAGTTCCAGAATGGGGTTCTACATCCACCAAGGCTTCGTGTCGCGTTTGTCCGTCCCGTTCAATGCCCTGACGTGCAGCCGTCGCGGTGCCGGTCGCTGGATGGCATCATGCTCCTGTCTAAGGCACGGGAGACAGACGTTGTAGGTAACAAGGTCCCGGAAGCCATGAAAGCAACCGAGGAGAGGCTCGAACTGCTAAGTAACGCAACGATCAGGGAAGCGGAATTCTGGGGCTGGCCGGAAAAAACATGAAGTAAAAGAGGAATTTTCTTACTTCTTTAAGGAGATATTAGGTGGCCTTCGTTATGAAGGAGCATCATCTAGAGTCCCATCCGAATTGTTCTCAGCTGCTTCTACCAGATTCACGACTGTGCTAGCGCAACGCTTTAATATGGCTAACCGCAGCGTCATTCGGGCCCATCGCCAACACTATGTTGATAACCTCCGTATTTTTCTTACCGGCATTGTCATAGTTCATCACACCGCCATCCCGTAGGGCGGCACTGGATCGTGGCCCTTTAAATCCGCCCTCTTCCAGTACTCGTCCTCGGCACTGCTGGTTTTCAATGCTATCAACCAGGCATTCTTCATGGGCTTGTTCTTCTGGATCTCAGGTAGAATGTCGGCTCAAGCGCTCACGAGGCACCCACCGGTCAAGTTCTGCATGGGAAAACTTATTCGATTGGGTATCCCAACAGTGGTATATACCCTGGCCGTCCACCCAGTTGCAGGCGCGCTGGCTTTGTAACACTGGGATCTCGAGTCTGTCGTCAGATTCTCAAGCAATACTATAAGGGATTGAGCGGTGTGAGAGGGCCAGTCTGGTATACTGCTACCCTGAGGGTTTTCGACATCGTAGCTGCCTTGGCCACCAATGTGATTCGATTCGCCACTTGGTCCGAATACAGCGTTTTACGGTCACTCTATATACTAGGCTATCTAGTGATGTCTGGGTGGGCCTGGATGGCTGTCGCCGGCATCAGTTTTCTCGTCCGTACCCATCATCGTGTCGGCGATACCATAGATCTCCTAAATCTCCAACCGGCCTACGCGGCCCAATACATCTTTGCCTACACTCTCGGTCGCCTCTCATTCTATGAGACGCAATACAGGCTTTCAGGACTATTCAATCGTTCGACTTCTACATTAAGGGAAGTGGAGGGTGCTCAGCATTCCACTGGGGCAGGTGCTATGTTGCTCCTAAAGGCTCTAGGCCTCTCCCTTCTCACATTTACTCTCAATTTCATTCCTCGCCTCTTGACAGGGCCTAGCCGTTGGATGGAAGTGACACTCGAACACATTAAGGGTGGATGGAACCTTCCAGCCTCGACATACGCGATCTGGAACGAGTCCTCATTCGTTACCATCGGTCCAGCGCTGGTGGCACATTTTAAACTGGTTCACAGCTATCCGGCTACGTCCTGGCTATTTCAACCTCGCTATTCATACGCTACATTCCTTGTCCGCCCGCCTGCGAGCGTGGCGATAGAGGTCCTGGCCGATAAAATCCTTAGTTTGGCGGGCATGCCAAGGCCGGCAACGGGTATGACGGTGTGGCAGACGGTCGGACCTGCGATAATGGCCGCTACTATAGGGATAGTCAACACGTGTGTATCTTTTCTAGTTGGGAGATGGTTCGTAGAGTATGTGCCCTGGATCGGCAAAATAGTATAGTGCTCAATGATTTCGGAGGACGATGCAGAGCATTGTCATGTTTACTCTTGGCCGTTTTACCTAGATATTTTGGACACTCGAGAGCCTGTCACTGGATGAGATGGGGCTCGGCGGGTGTAGGTGCTGCTCCATTCACAGAGGATCAGCTCTCGGGGGAAGATCGAATTAATACCGTGCAGCGCGTATCTGTCGGCAGAGATCGTGCAAGTCGGCTTAGAGCCAAGAACGGAGGGGGTTCCGCTGTTCATGGACAATTTTCTGTTGACCTAAAGTATCTCAAATTGAGGCACAGGCATAACCACTGTAGGTAGTCTTTTAACGACAACAAGTCCTTAGTAGAACGCCAGAAATTTTCGAACATGGAGGAGGATCCGGATTTGGACCTCGTCAAAGCCGAGTGTACCACACTGCCAATTAATGACTTGCCGATGCTGGCGCTCTAGCGTGTCCGACCAGTTAGTCCAATAAGAGTGAAATTCCCGCCACAGCCTTCCCTTCGCCTAGAGTCTAGTAGTTTTTATGGTTTCAGTTCATGCGAAATGTGGGATGCCAATCTTTGGTTTCTAAAACCTGTGTGAAAGTCCCAGTGTGGCCCTGTGGCGCAGTTCAATACGTTCAATACGGGGTGGAGCAATCAGAGCCGCAAAGTGGCCCAACCAACACCAGCGAAGTGACATAGCCCCCCACCGGACTCGACCTTCTGGGTGGTCGTGAGACTTCGTGACCTTAGCGCTTCCCTTTTTCACAACTGTAGAAAGCTGACCAAGGCCCGGGTACTTCGCCGGGTAAAATAATACTAACAAAAGGGGGAGGGAAACAAAAGAGAAGTGTATTCAGTGAACTATCCTCATACGAACCTACGAACCACAAATTCACGGGAAGTGTGAAGCTGCCTCCTGGCTCCACAAGTCGATACCCTCTACGGTTCTGCTGTAAGTGGTATTAACGAATCAGAAATCGCCCAGACAACACCGACCTTTCCCGGTGCAGGGCCACCTAGAACTATTATGATGTTAAAGCAAGCGCTTCCCTTTTTCACAACTGTAGAAAGACGTACTCTATGTTCTCATTTCCCGGTCCTTGGATGTTGATTCTCCGGGCTTGAAGTGCCTTTTTGGGGAGGCGGAGATCCCACCTGACCCATTTGCCCTTGTGGGAGCTACTCACACAGAGAGGCGCCATGCGTTGTTAGCTTTAAGGGACCGCGTGATTGCCATTAATCAGACTGAGAGTGGTCATCGCCTCTATAACATGGCTATGGTAGACCCTAGTTTGGTCACATGGGACATTTCAATCGCTGAAGCTCTTATCCTGCCGCGAGGAGAATGCCTGACATTGTGGATGAATTGAAATCGCGTTCGGTCTAGGCCTGAGATGCAAGGAAATGCCCGAACCGTGATCAGGGGTACTAATAAAGTTTGGTGGCCGACCTGTGCGGCCAGCCAAGGCTGGTGTTGGCTATGGGCCGAGTGGGCCGTTGGTGGTCGACTCCTTGGCCTGCTGTGCAATTAGGAGAGAATCACTTATTACAATTTCTTGTCGGGAGTATGCCTTGAAATGCGTTTGATCGTTTTCCCCTCCACGAGGGCGACACAGCCGAATAAGCACTCTACCAATGCCTTACCATTGAATTGTTCCCGTGCCCCTGTGCGGGTACGCCAGGCCAAGGGCAGGGCCTTCAACATCTGTAGTCTTCCATCAACGAGGCAATGCAAGTACAGAAGTGCCGTTGCTAGATAGGCGTTCTCGAACACGCATCTGCGCTCCCTGTCTCCTCCTGAGACTAACAGAAGAGGCTGTGTCTTGGGAAACTCTCCTCGGGACCTAGAAAGTGGAAGATATCATCATCTGTCGAAGTCTATAAGTAGGAGCATGTCTACCCTAATACCATGAACTTTTCTGAACAACCATCCCAACTACGGCATCTTTTATAACCTCCTTACATTACGAAGTGAACTTCTGTTCTCAGTGCCAGTCCATTACACCTTTCATATCATATACTCCTGGCAGTCTTGTCTGCCGTGTCCCTTTTAGTTCCCTTGCCTTCATCTGGCCCCTTGGCCATTGCCATCTACACCGTTCTCTTTCCCCAAACAAGGGCCGGCTACAGTCTGCTCTATTTCGACGAACCCATTGAGAAAGAACACCGAACTCTTACAACCGGTACGTGTACCTAAAGTTCTGACATTAACCTACGCTAACTTAGACTCGAGCTTGAAAAAATGTTGCAGTGCTCGACCTGCCGTGATACAGGTATCTCTCAAAGGACTTGTTCGCAATGCAACGGCCGCGGAACCCTCAGGGCCGACTGCTCCCACTGCGGGGGCCTTGGCGTCCGGGCATGGTCCGAAGATTGCCGACATTGCCCCCAGTCCGGACGCTGCCGACGTTGCAACGGGTTGCGATTTATCCGGAGGTCGGCAAGGTGCGATTATTGTGGTGGGAATGGAACTCAAGAACGTACATGTGGATCGTGCGATGGCAGGGGGTATATTAGTGGTTACTGTTTCTGCCCGAGTGGCACTGACAGAAGATTGAGGGACGAGGATCGCCGAAGGCGTCGTGGCTACTAGGCCATCGTATGTCCACAGCCCAATTAAGTCCGGACACATTGACACTTCAGCTCCCAGCCCCCAGTTCCCTAGTTCTCCCGTTTCTCCTGTTTCTCCTGTTTCTCCTATTTCTCCTGTTTCTCTTGTTTCTCTTGTTTCTCCTTCCCTTGATCACGTCTCGCCGTTTCTACATTCACATCCTCGCAAGCGGCTAGCCTTATCTATGAAACGATTTTCTACAGTTAGACATACCCCTGTCATCATTTATTAATAGACCTTCCATATATCTGCTGCGTTATCACATATGTTCGCAAGTCTTGGACGAATCCTCGTTACTTACTCAGTAATAGTGTGGAAGCACATGTTCATAGAATTAAATAAAGTAGAGAATTCTAGCCCGTAATGCTGTTTCGTATAACTCTAAACGGAGCTCCCATGATAATCCACCTCTCTGTAAATTCCAGACATTGGCCAAAATACCATAAAACTTAGCAGGGTTGGTAAGATAGCAGGCCATCAAATCCCAGTTTGATGGACTTCAAAGATTACCATGACCAATTTCACTCCATACCCTGCTCGAGTTTCTGTAGTTGTTTCTTTCCCTCGTCAGTAGTCGCATCGATAATGTCTTGCTCAATGCTGAGACAGTCGGCCTAGGAAAAATTGGGCAGGAACCCTCAGTATTCCGTGTGCAATTAATTGATCACTGATAGACTTCGGGGGGATGCTCACCTCGCCAAGGAGGCTAACCATGTGCTCGGCCTCAGGAACCCCCATAGTCCCCAACACCTTGTTTACCTCCGCTAACGATCCGGTTTCCAGGGCAGTGCGCATCTCTGGCGGGAACCCTTCAAATATTGCCCGAGCCTTTTTAACCTCCTCGCTGCCGCTCTCGGCCTCGGGAATCCGAATTTGGATGGAAGAGCCTGGCTCTACCGGGTGAATCTGGATTTGCTCTACGCCCTCCCCCCCAGAAACACGTTGCTTGGCGGTGTCTCTCGCTAGCTCCAAAATTCTTTGAAATTTTTCGCTAATATCTTTTTCAAGCATTTCTCGGGCCTTGTGACCCGGGGTAGTAACGTGCTTGAAAAATATGGCCATCCCATCACGTCCTAGCCTTCGACAATAGTCTAGGAGAGTCGCCTGATGCACATACTGTCGTGCGTGAGAAAAGTCCTCATGCTCGAGTGCTACGTCGAAGGCCTCGACTAGTAGGCCATCAACTTCCGACTCCTGGAGTATGTCGGGGTGCGACAAGAGGTATGCGTTGCTGGCCCGGTAGTCGGATGTCTTTATCTGCGCGAACTTCTTTGCTGCCGCGGATGCTTTATGAACAACTTCTTCGTCGCTGTCTCCTGTCGTGCTTGTCGTAGGCGGAGCAATGGTGTCGGAACTGATGTCGCGAAGGTCGTAGTTTGGATTTAGTAGCTCCAACTTCGTGTTTTCCTTCGTCTCTCCAGGCTTTGCTTTGCTGACATGCGAGCTATCAAACCCAACATGATAATCCTCACTCGTGATTTTCCCAGTGTCCGCCGTCTCCAACTTGTCGAGTTGCTTCATCAGTTCAGCCTGCAGGTCCCGGACCTTTTGGAGATGGACCCCGATCTCTCGGATCATGGCATCGTAACGGCCTTCTTTCTCAACACCCTTTGCGTCCAGCGTCTTATTCACCTCATCCAAGATTTTCGCCACCATCTTGGAGTAGGTAGGCAACGGCTCGTCCTCGTCAAACACACCTTCCGGCCGTGGCGGGGGATTGTCATCCTCATTGTTGCGCGGCGCTGATTGCATCAATGCCTGAAAGGCCACTGCAGCTGGGTTATTGGTGCGAGCTTCCTCGGCGCGCGACTGCAGGGCCGAGAGCAAGCTCGATATACGCTGCGCGAGCTTGTCGTTTACGACACGCTCGTACTTGAATGCCTCGATTTGGCGTTTTCGTTGGAGCCGTTCCATGTGAATTTGGTTCTGTTTTGCCCTTATGAATGACCGCTTATCGACATTAGGATGGACCTCGATGTCAGAGTCGTCGCTGAGCTCGAGCTTGTCCTACAGGGATGAGATCAGTGCCAAGGCCTGAACCCAAGAACCAGATTACATACCCATTTACTGTAGTCGACCATCTTGACGACGGTGATCCGCGTGACTAAGAGCGATATTGGGAAATGTGTAACTGGGCAGCGAATAGATTGTCCAGAAGCGGAGGATTAGGAGACGGAGGTGATTGGAAGGTAGAGTAGGGATGTTGGAGGGAGAGGACCTGGTGTGTTTGTTGCGTGACGACTTGACGTTCTCTTCAAACACACGAAATCACGTGAAAGGGCCATGATTGGATATGTCACGTGCCTTGACTCCCCTCGCATCCACACGTTTTTATTTTGACAATCCAGAAGATTCTATGAAGGGCTTCACGTCATGAATTGATTCACTGATTTGGCCATCGGGCGCCTTGGCGGGGTTCAAATTGGAAGTTGGAGCAAGAGGACGGCGGGGATTGGGAAAGCGTCGTTGCTAGTAGTAGTATTACTAGTTTGGACAGGGAATACACGTCCCCAGTCTAATCATCACAACTTTCAAAAACGAACAGTTAATTTTGAGTCGTTCACCATTTTGAAACCGAGATAGCAATGATACTCATGAAGGATTCCTCGGCTGAACCTCAGCCTTTTCTAGAGGTAGAATTAGGATTATCGCCCGGCCACTAGGTTCAGGCTTCGTCGCGGCACGCATTGGTCTTAACTTAAATCTCTCCAATGCCGTCTGTCATCGCGACAGGACCTCGGGCTGTGTTCCCCCTTATATCTCAGGCATCCATGGGCGCCAAAGGCCTTCAGCTAGTTATCTCTCTTATAATTCTATCTTTCCATGTGAATTGACTCTGTGCGGTAGAAATGGAGTAGACAAGCTCGGCAAGGGTTTAGTTGTATATCGTAAGTTTGAATGCCGAAATATTGAAGATAGTATTCGCGCATCTAATTAAATATACACCCTATTCAATTCAATATCACGTCGACATGTCATGCAAGTGCCGACCGCCTGGTGTGTGTAGTAACCACATATGCCCTATCTAGGGCTTGCTGGTCTCTATGTAGGACTGTGAACTGTGGAATTGTATATTAGGCCTATTTGCGAATGACGAGTATACGGAGATTTTCTCTTGTTGGTGCAGAGATATGAAGGCTGCTCTACTGTATGTCCGGCAACACCGAATTTAAATCACCCTCTTGGGGCCATCAAGCGCCATCCCCGGAAACATCACAAGCGTCTTCTGTTGACGTTGGAGCCCCTGCATGCAGCTCTCCAGGCCCGCCGTCAGCTCCGGGATGAGCTTCATATCCATCTGTTGAATACAATATTGGATCTCGTCTGCGAGTGCCTTAGCGGCTAGTTGATGTGCTTGTACTCCTAGAGCAGGATACTTCATAGTTCCGTTAGGCCCAAAGAACATAATCATATGGAGAGGCATCGTCGAACTTACTGGGTGGGCACCAATATCCTGGATAATTTTCTTGAGACCGCTTTTTCCTGGTAACCCAGGGCTTGTCATGCCTTGACTTGCCAAGGCTACGTAGGATATTTGCATCGCACTTGTAAGACGCTGATCCTTGTGATACGCTTTTCCCGCCTGGAGAGCAGAACATAAGTGCTTGTTTGCGGGTGATGGTGATGATGATTGAAGAAGTTGGGTCTCTAGCGGGTAGACAAGGTCGTAGAACAACAATATCGCAAGGTCGACATCCATAGAACAGAAATAGACACTACGCAGTACGTCAGGCCGTGACCGTTGCAGGCTCTTGGCTGTTGTCTCATTCATGAGGCCGAACTTCGACCTCCAAATGTCGATGAGGGTCGTCATCGTTGTGTAACGGCGATACAACTCCTCATAATCGACGTCCGTCTCCAAGGTCTCGATTGCCATGGTCAACAGCGCCAACACCCTCCACATGAGCACCGAAATGGATCCAGCGTGGCTGACGACACGAGCCATGATGCTATCGGAGATACCCCGGTCCCACATCGAGGTGACGCTGTGCGAATCGGCTCGCGCTCGAGCGATAATGGATTCTTCAACTTCTTTGGAGCAGAGGAGAGGAGTCGCGATGGGAATGTTCGTCCGGGAGGTGACGACTGCGGGTGAGTGAACCATAGTCACAAGCCACTCGAGCCCGCCAATTATCTCAAATATCAGATCACGCACATCGGGTTGTAGCATTTTGACTGGGCGAGGACTTCCGCCTGGCAGAGACGCCGAATCGCGTGGCGCGTCGCTCCGACTCTGCAAATATGCACGCGCCTCGGAACAGAGGCCTTGGAGGCGCTGGAGGCCCTCTCGTTGGGCGTACGCTGTGTCTTCTTCGAACACACTGCCGCGATCCCCGCCTGTTGGAGGCAGTACGGCACCGAAGAGAAGTAATGAGAGTGCCATACGGAACGATTTAGTTGCCGCGATATTTTCAAACAGCAGCCGTTTGGCCTTTTGCCAGGCCTCGAAAGCAATGTCCCAAACTTGGGAACATTCTGAACCAGTGCCCGCTCGGTCTTGTTTCTGGACTGCGAGCTGGGAAGCGGTGGCAATCGCCACCCACTTGCATGTCTCGTGGAGGGCTGTGTCGCGTGATGATGCAGAGCTAGGTGTGAAACCGGACTGCTGCAGGAACGCATCGAGGAGGCTGACTGCGAGGAAGAGATGTGGCGTCGGTGACGGTGATGGTGAGGTCCATGAGGTGATGGGAATCTGCCAACTGTCACTGACCCTGGAAAGGATGTGGTCTAGTAATGGTGCCAAATGCCGGTTACTGCCCAGCTCTGAGAGCGCCTTCATGCCGGATGAGTAACATGGCGGGATGCAGTCCTGAGACAGTGACTTAACGAGTGGCGAATCGACCATATCGATATACAGATACAGGCGTTGGGAACAGGTCTCACGCAGGAATACCTGTCGGACTAAGATCTGCTCCGATGTAGTGGGAACAGAGCCGACTGCATCAAGGATGCAAACCTCATTCGCAGTCAGTTTTCCTGTCACTGATCTCCTTCTAGACGATTTTACACTCGACGGTGACGAAGGTCTCGGGATGGCTCGTTTCTGGTTGGAACGCAAATTTTGCTTGCTTGCTAGCCACGCAACAGTGCACTCCGCACCACGCATCCTGCACATAGAGCACGGCGTCGCCAGCGGCCTGTTATCCTGAATCGTCATCTTAGGCGGCAGGTCACAGGCCCTCTTCCCCGCACGACAGGGGTCGCAAGAGTGGTTCTGCTTCCGCGGACGCTTCAGGGTTCGGGGCGCTGGATTATTCGGAGGGATTGCTGCTGCAGCTGGCTCCTGCTCGATAACCTGGCCACCTGGTCTCCGAAATTCGCCGCCGTCTCCACCAGTGGTCCAGGCATGTTCGAGGACTTTGGGGCTGGTCTGTCGCGGTGGTGGAGCTGATCCGAACGGCTCTGGCCAATCCGCGGCTTCGGGGTTGGTGAATGGGATGATGTAGCCGGAATAGCTGGGCACGAGCCTTATCTCGGAGCCGCTGGGCGGCGCGCATGCTGCTGCTGCATTGAAGGTGTAGTGGCCAATGGGCGGCGCAAGCGGGAGCTGGCCTGGCAGCACTGTACAATCATCGTCTTCGTTGTACAATGCGTCGAATTCATGCGAGTAGTCGCCAACGGATCGGAACGCCATCTTGCTGCTGTGATGAGGGGGATGCTGGATAAGACAGTGGAGGGGGTAACATCGGGATTGGGGGAAAAGAGAGCGAAGAGCTGGGACTAAAGTAGCAGACCATCGCAAATTGGTGACTGAGATTGGGAGCCGCGGATCCGCGGATCCGCGGCTCAAGGTCTTCGAGCTAATCTCGATTCGGCCTTCTAGCTGGGATCAGGACATTAACCTTCAAACCACTCTTGGAACTATCATGTGGGGTGGGCGGGCTACCCCAGGATTGACCCCGCCAATTGGGATTCGTCGCCCCTATCTGTGGGTTTTGGGGCGAAAGATAGGATGGGAGAAGGTCTTGAGTCCTATAAAACTATCGTCAACGACCAGATGAAAATGACACGAGAACTAAGGGTCCGCTTGTTCATCGTTTTGCCATTGACACCAGGCTAATCTCTCGTGTTTCTTCTTCCACTCTGATTCCCACCATGTCCATCGATAGCGAAAAGGCCGAGGTCAAGGGGACCCCCATTGACTCCGTCAAGGAAGATCAACCCACCCATGATGAGATCGAGCACTACTATCCCGATGGCGGAATCCGCGCCTGGCTCACGGCGCTAGGCGGGTTCATCTCCTTCATCGCCACAATCGGCTTCCTCAACGCGGGCTCTATATTCCAGAGTTACTACGCCACCACGGGGTTCCCCGAACAGAGCCATTCCAACATTGGCTGGATCGGCAGCATCCAGGGCTGGGGCTGCTTCTTTTTTGGGATGTGGTCTGGCCGGCTGTCAGACAGACACGGACCAACTCTGCCCCTGGCAGTGGGCACGTTCTTCATGGTGTTTGGCAACATGATGTCTTCGCTTGCAAACTCGTTCTACCAAGTCCTGCTATCGCAGGGGCTTTGTCTGTCTTTCGGCATGGGTCTGGCCTTTACGCCGGCCCTCGCAGTTCAGTCGCAGTGGTTCATGAAGCGTCGTGGATTAGTTGTTGGCATGGTGATGTCGGGTCAGAATGTAGGAGGTGCGTATATAATCATCCTTGGGCACATCCTGAAAGGCGTCGAAGACTAACTTGTGTGCTTTACGTTCCTATGTCTAGGTGTTATTTGGCCAATCGTGGGTAACAAACTCCTCAACGAGAAGGGCATTTCTATCGGCTGGACCCTACGCATCATCGCCTTCATGCAGCTCGGCCTCATGATTGCCGCCACTCTCCTGATCCAACCTCGATTCCCTCGAAGCACCGCTCGCGAACCCCTCCACTTGAAGAGATACTTCACCGACAAGCGCACTGTTCTCTTTACCGTGGGCCTCGTGATCATGAATCTGGGCATCTACGTCCCGTGGGTGAGTTGGATCCCATAACCAATGATACCATCCATCTCTCTCTTCCTAACAAAGCTGTCTCGCTCTCTTCTCGCACCCTAGTTTTTCATCACACCATACGCCATGGAGATGGGGATGTCGCCGGCGCTCTCGTTCTACAACGCTTCAATCATAAATGCTGGAGCATTCTTTGGATGCTATGTGGTAGGCTTTATCGCAGACTCGGGTTTCGGTTTTTTCAACGCCCTCTCCTTGACCTGCGTTGCTTGCGCCGTGACCGCGTTTACATGGATCAGCGCGACGAGCATCCCGGGAATCATCGTGTGGGCTTTGGCCTACGGGCTCCTGTCAGGCGCACTACAGGCGCTGTTTTCACCCTGTCTATCCCGGTTGGCTCCTTCTCCAGAAGTTCTTGGCGCGTGGACCGGTGAGTATCCCTGTCCCTTTTCATTGCTGCTTTTAGGATCCTGAAGGAACCTCGATTTACTGATCATTTGATTTTCCTTGCAGGAACTTGTATTACCATCAACGCCTTTGCAGTTCTTGGGGTGGGTCCAATTGCCGGCAAGTTGCTCATGAGAGGGGGAGGTACCAACTACTTGTGGATGCAACTCTATACAGGTGTCGCTCTGACTATTACGGCCGTCTTGTTTATGGCTACTCGGCTTTCGGTTTCTAGGGAGCGATGGGTGTGATACTATTGCCACCGAGCAACGGGAATTTGTGACTGCCAGTGCGAACGAACAAGGATGGACACTCCATAGGCCCTCCATTAGAGGATCTGAGAGATCAATTGAGGCAGGATAGGTATTATAGCTTTTATATACCCTTAAGAATGATTGCAGTCCCTACGATGCGCTGGAACTTCGATCATCATGCGAGGGTATTATGACGAGAACTCCAGAATGGACCTTTAGAGAATCAGGTGTTGTAGAAGCACTGCTCAGATCGAATCATGCATGATTACGCTTTAGAAGTTAGAGCCCGCTATCATATAGCGCAGATAGCAGACTAACTGCCCCATACGGATCATAATCCTTGACTCTCTGCATATGGGCCATACAAAGGCGAAGTAATTCTAAGTAACGGGGTCTGTGGGATGCGCTATGGTTGTCGACATGGGAGATTTGATGATCGTCGGCGCTGGTACTTCTGACATCAACTTTGAGTCCCGACTGCGGGAGCACAATCTCGATCCCAGCTATTGTAGATTAGAAACGCACCACGAAACCACTTTCAGTGAGTCCCTTGATAAGACCCGTATGCCATTGCAAAGCCCTGTCGGTTGGTCAGTTATGATGCGCGGCGAAAAAGGGGTAGCTAACCCGGAGTGATAAGAACGCCACCTAGGATCCTCGAGGGCTGTGGAAGGTACACGTCGTGGACACGACATCAGATCCATTATCGGAAACCACATTAAAGAGAATAAGCAGATACGGCGACGCCCGGACCTCGGTTCTGCTCTGGTTGCCTGCAGCTCTGTGCCACCCTAGATACCCCGCGAACCAGGCTCTGCTATCTCGAAGGTCACGATAGCTCTCAGCACTGCAGCAGGTTGTCCAGTGCCCACCGCATGGAGAAGCTAGGGCTACTTTCCTTTTTGCGTTAATGGTTCCCCATGGGGTAACAGGGTCTCCTAATGTTCCTGTGTCATTTATCTGTTATCGAGCCGCTAATGTTACCAAAGCAGCGAATGAACGAATGCAGGTGCCGGATCCGCGGATCCGGGAAAGCAGTGATATCTCTGGGCATAACTTCCCAACAACCGTGGCTCGTGAGTCGTCGGGTCGTGACCAACCAAATGCCTTACCCGGAAGGCAACGCGATAAGCTGATGATGCAAAATAAATCTAACACGATCGATAACGGATTCTCGACGGCTTATATCGAGTTTTTATCAAGTTTGGGATCCTATCTGTCGACAGGGTATTTTTGCGAACAGGTGGATCTCGATTCCATGCAGCAGAAAAGATCAGGTCACTTTTGCCCGCCTTATGCAGATCAGCTCCTCGGAGCCACCCCTACTGCAGAAACGATCTCCGGTTTCTCATGGGGTGGGAACGATTGCTTGACTTATCGAACAGTCCGCACTAAGGAGCTTGCCCAATTCTGTTGGTGTGGGTGCAAACGAACTCTCTCACGTGGGTGGATGGTGAATAGTCAAGACATACGAAGTAAATCAAGGCTTGGCATGCGTTGCCAAACTCGAAGAATCATCAGTGATGCAGAACGCACAACATAACGCGCAATCGCAGCAATGTTTGCCCTCCGTCTGAGCTGCCTAGGGGTGGGGAGTAATACCATGAACCAATGAAATCAAGAACGTTTTATCAAGCTTGCCAAGCCCCTCCTCTGAGGAAGTGGTATCCTCGGATCCGGATCCGGATGCCCCGCTACTCCCGGTGGCACCCACTGACCCAAGCTCTCCCCGGATCCGCGGTCTCTCTCTTGGCATCTATCTTCCAAGTTTACTGATACGACTGTGCACACGTCGTCGCCTCGGCAGACAGCATTTTGGCAGGATTGCGGAGGGTACGGTATCTATCTATATATACACCTTTTGCATGCACTAAATCTGTTTCTGTCCTGCTTGCAATCCTTAGCTTCTAGTGAGATCTTTTTCTAAACCGGGAACCTTCTACCCTCCCACTCTGCATATCCATCGTACCTCGCAAAAATGACCACCACCTCCATCCCCCCAAAGCCCGTTGTCTTCATCGGAGCGGCAGGCGAGATGTGCCGCCTGGCCGTCGAGCGGTTCGCGAAAGCAAGCGACGCCCCCTTAATCCTAACTGACATCAACACCGCCGTGCTGGAGACCGTCGTCTCCAAGCTGAATGTCCCGGCTTCCCGCATCATGACAGCAAAGCTAGATCTCTTCGATCGACCCGCTCTCCTTGATCTGATCAAGGATGCCGCGCTGGTCGTTCTCGGGGCGGGGCCGTATATGCGCACTTCGGAGCCTGTCCTCACTGCGTGCCTGGAGGTCAAGGTACCGTATCTCGACTTTGACGACGACGTCGAGAGTACCCAGGCCGCCCTCGCCCTGCATGAAAAAGCAAAGGCAGAGGGCGTGCCCTGCTATATTGGCTGCGGCGCCTCTCCCGGCCTGTCAAACGTCATGGCGATGGATGTGGCCAAGGAGCTAGATAAGGTCGATTCGATCGACCTCTGCTGGAGCGTCACCGAGGGCGGCGACACAACCGGCAAAGCCGTCCTCGAACACTTGCTCCATATCGCTGCCGGCCCGTGCCTCACCTGGGAGAACGGCAAGCCGACCATGCACGAATCCTGGGTCGAAACGATGTACGCCCCCATGATCAGCGGCGAGGGCGAGATGCTGCTCCACGAGACGGCCCATCCGGAACCAGTCACCCTTCCACGCCTATTTCCTAACGCCTCCCGGATTCGATGCATGGGCAGCCTGTCGCCCGCGCCCTACAATGGCATCGCTCGCGGCATTGGCTGCGCCGTGAGGCGCAACGCCCTGAGCATGAGCGAAGCCATAGACTTCCTGGTCAATGTCCTCAACGACGAGACTTCCGCCGCCGGATGGACGAGACTCTTTGGTGGGTTGACCGCACAGCTCCGCGGCGGGGACATTACCATCAGGGAGCTTTTTCAACTCGTCGCTCAGGCGAATCGCAAGCTCACGCCCTGGCGGTACGCGTTGTGGGGAATCCTGGAGCAGATCTGGTCCGGGGAGTGTACGATCGGCCAGGTGCTAAGTTTCTTGGTCAACGCGGCGCGCGGCGACCTCAAAGCCTCGGGCGGCGGCATGCTCGTTCGCGCGGTTGGTACGCGGAATGGTGTTCCGGCGTCGATTACCAAGCGATCGCCCAAAGCGGGGGATGACTCGTACCTTTACACGTCGATGGGCACAGCGACGGGGACATCGTGTGCGGCGTTTATGATGTTGGCGATGGAGGATGGTCTGAAGCGCGGTGGCGTGTATCCCCCTGAGGACTGGGCTGATCCGGAGAGATTCTACGGAGCCTTGGAGCGCGTGGGCACTCCCCGACACGAAATCGTCGAGAGAGTCTCGTAATTGAAAATATCGAGTGGTCCTTAGCGGTAAAGGGTGGTTGTGCATGGTGAGGTAGCCGAGTCGTGGCTACCAAGCTAAATCTATTGTCAACATTACGAATTGGGAAAAGAAAATAGAACGAAAATGTAATAAAAATAAAAAAATAAAAATAAAAATAAAAAAGATGCAATATCCATGTCTATTTTTCCTGCATTGCTCCATTCCTCAGCTCATCCTTCCGACACACAACCCCCTCCAACGTCCTCGCCAACCTCACAGCCGGCGCATCCAACACCCTCGTAAACAAATCCGCCGCAACAACCACCACCGAACCCAGAATCACCAGCCCGACAGCCCACGTAACCGTCCTCTCAACAGGCGTATCGTTCCCAAACGTTCCCCTCACACCCCACGCCGGCTCGCCGGGTTTATCCCCGTTAGCCGGTTTCGCAGGAGACCCCAGCACGGGATGCTGCAGCAGGTTCAAGATGGTATGCTGCATAATGTAGAAGCAGAAGCTGATGCGCCCGGCGTACTGCGGCAAGGGAGCGTTGAGGAGACGTTTTAGCCAGCGGATGCGGCCGCTGGCCCAGACGGTGCCGAAGGCGGCCATGGCGAGCCAGAAGGAGGAGGCGAGCTCGGGTTTGTTTTCCTTGATGAAGGAGGAGGGGACGAGGGTTTCGAGCCAGAGGTAGGTGGGTGTCATGTCTCCGCGGCGTGGGGGCCAGGAGATGATGAACGCTGAGGCGATGAGTACGAGGACACGCATTGTGTCCTTTGCGATGTGGAGGATCTTGGCCACGGGTACTCTGGCTATCATTTTACTGTCGAAGAAGGCGGCGGCGGCGGTGGCGCAGGTGGAATCGTGGGAAGTGTTTGTTGTCGGCATGGGAAGTAGTGATAACTCATCGGGCGATCCGTGGGCGTTGTTTCGGTGCTGCTTCGCGCAGTACAGATCGGCGAGAAGGGCGCCGCCCATGAATTCGAAGGCAGCCCAGCGCGCCGAGAGCATAGAGTAGATCATGATGCAGACGAGGGCGAAGTGGCGCACACGGGGGGTTCGAAGGGGCGCGAGCGCGAACACGACGAGGAAGAGGAGCATAGAGTGGGTGAACTCGATGGGTATGGTCCACAGGTGGGGGTTATAGCGGGATTTGATGGAGCCGGCTTCCCAAGTCCAGGGCCAGGTGGTGTTGTAGCAGGCATCGGTGGCCCATTCGTAGACGGCCTTGAAGAGGGATTCTTTGGGTTTCATGTAGCCGTGAAGGTAGTCGAGCTGGATGATCATGGCGGTGAGGAAGGTGACGGCGAGCGGGGGCACGAAGAGGCGGATGGGTCTGCGGAGGGCCGACGATGCAAGAACGGCATGGGCCTTGGCGACGCCGGAGGACGAGGGACGGGCCGACGTCGACGATTGATCATAGAGACATTGTAGCGGTCGGCACGCTAGGGCGAAACCCGAGATGACGAAGAAGACGTGCACCATGGGCGTGCCGGAGTATATGATCCGTATAAAAGGCAGCTGCAGGATCGAGGATCCCGTGGCCTCGGGGTTCGAACCATAGTGTGGGAGGAAGGTCTTGTGGTTGTAGTCGGTGTAGTGGAAGGCGAAGACGGCGAAGGCGGCGAGGCCTCGGAGGCCGTCGAGGTAGGAGGTCGGGTGTATTTTGGGAGGGCGGCGGCGGCGTTCGGGGTTGACGAGGTCGGTGATGAAGCTTGGCACGAGGGTGGCCAGGAGGGTGATTGCGAGGGCGGCGACGGCTTGCGGCCGGATGGTAAAGGGGAGTTTGCGGCTCATGGCGGGCTTGGCTCTGGCCCGAGAGCTGGGCGTTGACGAACCGAGGAATTCGACGAATCCAAGTCAATGGGTCGTAGCGGGGTGAAGAGAAGAAAGCGACGATAATTAAAATAAATAAAAAATTAATTCAATTAAAACAAAGAACGCCGAGAAGAGAAGGCCGTCGCAAGGGAGGACGAAAGAACGGAGGGAGAAAACGACAGTCGATGAAGATGGAAAGAGGGCTGGCGGGATGGAAAAGATCGACCCGACCGAAGGGGAAAATCAAGGGGAAAAGGGGCGAACGAGTGACTCTAGCCAGGAGGGAGTGGCAGTGGTGATGATGGGGGTTGCTTTCCCTGGTACAGAATCCTGATTTTCAAGAGAGCCGCATTTGTATTTGCATTTGCATCTACACCTGCATCCGAGGATGACTCTGTGCTCTAATTTGGCAATGTTGCTGGAAGTGGTGCAAGGTGGGATTGGATCAATCAATCGAGGCCTGAAAATATTCGACGATATCCGGTCCGTCCGGGTCGCTCTTTCCTCGATTCCGTCCTCGAAAGCCAGGCTGGCAAGATGTGAAAAATGGAGCTAAAAAGAAGAAGAAGCTTGGAATCGCGGCGTCCGACAAAGATGTAGCGAGACTCCCAAAACTAGTCAGTAGTCAGGCGACATTGGTAAAAATCCACTAAACTACTCGTGTGCTCATCTTCCGTCTTTGGTTCAGGTCCCAAAGCCACCACAAAATACGCTCAGCAGGTGAGAAAGATAGTCAGGGGCATCGACAGCCTGGCTTTTTCGGTTTAGAGGATATTAACGGGAGAGACTTGCATGTGCCCACTTTTCTTTTCCTTGTTTTTTCGCGTCTCGTTTTGGCGGCTTCTGGAACATCAGGCGTCAATCTCTACCGAAAGAAGACGGAATCGATCTTGGCCTTGATCTATTGACCTCATTTATGTCTGAGTGCCCCAGCCTGGATGAGACCAGAGATGGAAAAGGACTTGAGCAATCTGAGGTACAAGAAATGGATGCTCCCGCCGCCCCCATCAACAGGATGAAAGAACACGGACCGCGACCGCTCGGATTTAAGCTTTCCAGGAAACCCCATCGACGCTTGCCTCGCGCCAGCTTCCCGTTGGTCAATCCTCTCTCCACCTGGCCGAAACACTGCTCATAAGAATATTGATTGTTGGATTCCAGGAGTGGTTTAGTCAGTGCATCCGTCCCTTAATTGCTCGAATGTCTCAAACAGGCTTTGCAGCTCCTTTCATGAGACCAGACAAAACAACTGAGGAGCCTTGTTTATTAATCTAGGCTTCTAGAGTCAATTCAATTCAATTCCAGAAAGCCTCCTGGATGGTATGGTCCCGAAAGCGAAAAGGAGTTGTTGCACAGAATCTCTCTATCGGTTGGACCGGAGCGTTCTGAAGTCAACCAGACAGAGCTGTTCGCGTCTAGTTCCTGCCAAGCATTACCCTGTGTTGCGGGAGTCGAGGTCACGTCATAAAGCCAAGGAACCCGAAATACAAGTGACGATAGCCGATGCCAAGTTTGTATCGACGTTGATGCTTCCACCACCCGACTCGATGGGCAATTGCAGCCACAGGAGACAGCCAAGGCTTCGGGATGCGTAAGCTGCAGCGAAGATCCTCGCATCCCAATAGTAATTTGATCTCACGATAAATATGTCCTTTCCTCGTGTATTCCGTTGCAGTTGTCGCTAGTCATATGGAAGGCCGTGAAAGCGACGACGCGATGAAGGATGAACAAGCTAATTGAGACAGGCCAGGATTGCCATGGTTTCTTTCCCTTCCTAGCGCTCTCGGGGTCTTGCATCGAAAAATATCGATCGAGTAATTTTCAATCCATTCAATGTCGCAGAGCCACTCTCCTCGACGTGTTGCATATTTCGATATAAAATCCTTTTGCCTGCTCGACGCTGCCGTTTTATCAAGGGACTTGTCCTCCATCTTTTCCGATTGAAGCTAGGCCTTTCCGTCCATCGAATAGATTAAGGTACGCATTCCGTCATTTTCTTTCCTCTGTTGGTTCCAGCGGACCGGCCCACGGTATCCGTCCTCGGATGGATTCTGCCGAACTTGGGAAACGCTGCTGCAGGAGGGTCCGACCCGTCAGGAGTACTACCGATGTAATTTGAAGAAGTGTCAATTGATTGAGATTAATGATGGTGCCTGATGTCATCGATCAGTGCTGTTCAACTTGATTGAATTCATGGTCCGCCCACGATATCGTGACGAAGTAAAAAGGCACCTAGACGGCGATGCACTGGCAAGAGCAGTTCGCAGCCATCACCATCTGTTAGCCGTTTACCACATTCGAGTCTCAACTCAAGGCAAAAGATGGAGATACGAAAACGAGGAGGAAAAAAAAGGACAATCAAAAATAAAAATAAAAAGCGATTTGATGCGAAATCATGTTTTATTTCCCCATTCCACCATCTCCCAGGTAGCTCCGCTGCTAGCTCTTGTCTCTTCCTTAACCTCTCCTTCCCCATCGGCCACATCAAAAGTGACATGGGCGTAGAATTTTGTTCCTATTCCATAGAGTGTAACCGAATATAGATGTATATATATACAGACTAATTGCAATGGCTCGTCAATACCCTCGGGCGGGACAACCATCCCGCCTGTACCATCGCTTAAACCCAGCCCCCAGTGCGGCCTTGTCTATGTCCCTAGGACTGCCGCGCCGAATATATATGTTTTCTTTATCTTTTCTTCCATCTTCCTCTTCACGTTGTCGTGTCTCGACTGACAGAATCGACTTCCGGCTATTCCCAGTCTCCTCAAACCCAGCATTTAAATCTACGCCATCAACACCGCAAAGGCCATCGCGCCCACAACACTAAGCATCGAAAACGCCGAGGACGTCGACGCACCAGCCACAAGCGCAGCCTGATTGACGGCGCCGGGGTTCCGCACGAGGTTGCCGCCGTTGATGCGGGGAGGTACGCCAGCGGGGCCGTAGGAGGTGATGATCTTCTTGTAGGAGGCGAGGTTTCGGTTGGACGAGGGGTTGATGACGCCGTACATTCCGCGGGTGCAGTGTTGGCCGGTGGTGCAGTAGAATACGAGGGGATCGGTGGTTTGGATCTGGACTTGGAAGACGAATTCCTATTTCCAAAATGATGATTAGCTTATTATTTCTTTCCGTAAATTTTGACCTCCCAGCCCATATCCCTGCTTTTTTTCTTCTTCTTTCCTAGCACATTTATGAACATGGAGAAACCTACAGATTCGCCAAGGGGAGTATCAGGAGGCGCAGTCACATTCCCCGAATAAAACCCATTGGGCATAGGCTGGCAGGGCTTCTCGAAAGTTCCCTGAGCGACGGTGTGGTTCGAGGGCAGGAAGCCGGTGGGCGCGAAGTGGAACTCGACGATGTCGCCGATGTTGGCGGTCACGGAGTTGGGCTTGTAGACGAAGGTGTCGGGGAGGGTCAGGTCTTGGATGGCGAGAATCTGGATGGTCCTTTGGGCGAAGGAGTGGCTTGCGAGGGCGAGGGACGCCGCGAGGAGGGATTTAAGGGAGACCATTGTGCTGTCGTGTATTTTGGCTCGGTACTCGATATTTTAGTCGTGATTGGGTGTGTTTTCTTTTTCTCTGGAAAAGACTGGAAAATGGAGTTGTCGCAAGTTTGGGCTCGGAATCAAGGCAAGAAATCAAATTAGAAAGGTATATACAAAGAGTGGATTTCCAGCATCCGAGAAAGAGAATTGAACTTGAACGAGAGAGAGAGGAATTCGACGATGCACAGAACCGCCGGCAGATTCTCGATCAGATGGGATGAAGAAGGACAAAGAGGGAGAAAAGGGAACAGAGTGGGCGAGATTTGGGTGTGCAGCAAAAATTAACGTTAGCATTAGGCTTTCTGCAACCCTTGCTTCACTCCCTTCGCTTCTGCCCTCCTCCCTGGGTCAAGGCCCCCCCTTGGCAATCTGCATCTCCGGTCCCTCGACCCTGTTGACAGGACATCAATGGCATGGGGCATGCAGAAAACCCTTCGGGCTCTTGCCAATCATCGGTCGATGGTCGATCCAGGAGGTGGAGCAGTAACAGACCCTTGCAGCGATAAGCAGCAAACAGACCACAAAGTCTACAAGTCTCACGATGTCTCCGGGATCCAGACGCTCTGATTGGTGAGTGAGTGTCGGTACAATGTTAATCCGCGCAGTGCGGCGGCTCGGGCTCGTCGCATTGAGCTCTGAAACGTGATTTGCCTCACCACGCAGGGCTCAAACCATGATGAGGAAATGCCCCAGAAACTTTGACCTTGATAAATGGAGACTCCCGAGAAAAGTGCGAGATCAATTATGTCTCGATTTCGATTTCTCGGAGAGTCTCCAGGTACTTTGTACATTGGATGAGGAAGGAGCACCACAAGCACATTTGAGCATCCCCATTCTCGTGGGATTGACAGATGTGATTACGTAACATTTCTACACATATTTTAGCTGTAATGATACATTCGGACCCAAGCGTCGGATTCCAGAATTCAGAATCTACTTTCATCCTGCCTGCAGCCAGTGCAGCCACTAGATAACCTTAAATGTTCTTGCCGCCGAAGTCGACAAATCGCAGGCCTTTTCTCACCCTCCACAACTTGTCACATTGCGCCTCATGCATCTGTAGAGCCACCTGATCTGGTAAGCCTGGCCACGAACCCTCGATGTGTGTCCTCTTTGGGCGGAGGGAGAACGCTCGGCATGCAAACTAGTTGTTCTATCACATCCAAACGGCGCCAAATGTGCCAAAATAAACTAGGATACAACTGATGGCCAAATGCGGTGCGCATGGTGCCATAACTGCCTCGGATCGTATGCTCGGTTTTCTTCGTTTTGGTGGAGGAATGGATTGGATCTTACCGGGACCGTGGCTGAACCAGGACCTGGCCTCGCCAAGTCAACATCCCCTCTGCGTCCCCGCGGAAAACCTAGGCCCCAGAGGTCCGACGTCACGGTTTCCGTGGAATCTCGTCCTCGCTGATCTACCAGTAGATTAAAGTGAACATGCTCGACGTGATAGATGCTTTAAGGATAGGACTGGCCAGCTACAGACGATCCGAGGCGGATCCCAGCGCGGCTCAATCGCTCATCGACGATCTCCAGCAACTGGGAACTCACCCGCGTACGAAGACCGTTCGTATTAACAAAAAAAAAAAAAAAAAAAAAAAAAAAAAAAAAAAAAAAAAAAAAAAAAAAAAAAAAAAAAAAAAAAAAAAAAAAAACAAAAAAAAAAAAAAAAAAACAAAAAAAGACTAAAAAAAAACGACAAAAAACAACAACACAAACAAAAAGTAAAGAAACAACA
>SJVG01000549.1:0-25937 GCA_034774675.1 Scedosporium minutisporum
TCACTCGGGTGCCCAAAGCCAGCCAAATTTGAGCGGGATCAGAGGGGAAGGGAGGGGACGGAGGGATACCTGAGTGGGAGGGGGGCACCACAGTCTTGTATGGTGGATCGCGCCAGAGGGCAGAGTCACAATCACTGATCGAAGTACCCCGATTTCTCCCCCAGCGGCAGCCTAACGAGCCCTCGTAATACCGTAATCGGCCGAAGACAGCCAGCCAGTTGAGGCCAGCTAGGCCAGGCCAGGCCAGCGCTTAGGGACTACATCACCACAGAAGCACTCAGAAGGGACCACGAAGTTGGAACAGTCAATTGATTGATCGTGCTGTTAATTGATGGAACTTGAGGCACGGAAAGCCACAATAAGTCACCCTCTACAAATGATTTCATTACTTACAGAATCTGCAACCTCACCCTAGCAGTACCTGCAGTTTCATGCGCCTGTGTCCTCCACAGAACTCGCCATCGGTGGTCTGACATCGATCAATCCTGATCAATCCATCCCCTTCATTGAACCGCCAGGACGTAATGGATGAACCCTCACTGACCCACCACTCCAAGATTCTGGATCTTGGGCGACCTATCCTCTGCCCTGCGGGCCTCATATCAATCCATCTCCACACCATCGAGACTCCCATTGATTTCGACAGTTTGAGACAAGCGTCCAGCACCTCACAGGGTAACAACTAAATTCTGTCGCTAACAGAGAAGAATCCTCCACCCAGCACCATCAACAGAGGGGATCCCGAAACAAAATTACAATTCAGCATTCCCCTCTGAGTACATTAGAAACGTCAACTGGTCGACACCTCGAGTATCCGCCAGCAGGGTACACGTGCTAGTCACATTAATTTGATAGTTTTCCCTACGCGCCCGCACCTTAATCGACCATCTACGCCCACAGTTATCGTCGACTCGATGTTAAAACAGGACAACTTGAACTCGGAACAAAGAGTTTTCACCCGCGCATGTAAAAGGAGTAGAAGGCGACAGGTAGCTGGCGGTACTTGCCCTCTACTAACCGACAATGGAGATCAACTTTGTGACAGAAAAATTAATAACCGAGCAGAACGACGAGTTTGAATGTTGGGCTTGCTGCGACCAACGACTGGAGGAGACGTTTGTTATCGAACGGACTTTATTGCACGATGTATTCTACTTGTACCTATCTATCAGACTTGAAAACTCGAATCTGGCGAAAATATTATCATAAAAGGTTATCTCGGCCTGGTTCAATTCCATTTTTCAGATGGTGGAGTGTCGCGGCGTTTCTCTTGTTGAACGTGGGAGCTCTGAAGTGTGCTGGGGCTGCTCTTGGATTCATTTACACTGGATCGTCTGAAGTGTGAATG
Source organism: Scedosporium minutisporum (assembly GCA_034774675.1). Classification (NCBI taxonomy): domain Eukaryota; kingdom Fungi; phylum Ascomycota; class Sordariomycetes; order Microascales; family Microascaceae; genus Scedosporium; species Scedosporium minutisporum. Next base: position 1,349 of record SJVG01000549.1, read on the forward strand.
CTATCGAGATACTAGATTTCGCGACGAGCTCTGTACCTGACGCTATTTTCCCGGGTCTGTCAGGTGGGGTTAGTGATGGCGCGGCGAAAAGTTCGTGTTTCCCAATTTCAGATGTCAATCGTTATGCAGGTCGCCCAGACTCCCCACCAATGGGACGCTGTAAGCAGCACCTGCTGATCTCCTTCCCTCCACTGCAACCGCCCCGAAAGGTGAAAAGGTGTTGGTGGACTGGACTGAAAGCTTCGCGTGTAGATTTCAGAACGGTCTCAAGAGGCCACAGAGCCTGACCTGGTCCGGCTCATCTGGCTATCCGCTCCCCAGACCTCGCCTGGCCAGGCCGACACTGAGACAGGAATGGCGTCAGGGCTTCTAGTTTCGGTGTCAAAAGCGGGAGGGCTAGGCCTGGCCTGGCGTTTCAGTCAGACAGAGACCAGCCAGGCACTGGCTCCCAACTCATAACGCGGAAGGCCTTTGCCCTCTCTCAGTCCCCCATCCGCTGACCCGAGAAGTCTGAGGCCTGGCCTGGCCCATCACTGATTTTCCGATTCACTTTTTACAGTATACGAAGCAAGCTGACACGTCAACAACCCGTTAGTATCATATCAATTGATCTATTACTGCAATCCGCTCTGTTACTCGTTAAGCAAAGCGTCTTCCTTTTCTTTCTTTCTTTCTTTCTTTCTTTCTTTCTTTCTATTCAATAGAGTACTCGACTGAAGAAAATAATATCGAAGTTCTTCTACTTCATAGAATCTTCTTCATGCAAAAAGTGAACCTCACACTGAATCTCTGTCAGGCAAGGCACTCTGTGTCGACTTCTCCAGAAATCGAGAGACTACTTTGGCATTGGAAGTCTTTTTTTTAGCTTCTCTGCCTTGCAGCTCTGACAGCTTGGACCCGCTGGCTGCTTCCCGTGTTTCCTCGCCCTGTCTCCAGAAGATTCAAAGACATCCATACGCTATTAGTGCGCCAATAGAGCCTGGCAATCCGTTGGCACTAACAGGGCGTCCTGTCCCCAAACTTGGCATCCCGTATCCTCTCCCTGGTGAGATATTCCATCTCGCCGGAACGCTAGGGACTGACCATTAAGCCCTGGCCACATCAAGCCAGCAATAGACCTAGCACTTCCGCCAGTTGCAGCCCAAGCTTGACCTACCACGTCAACGATGCCTTGACCTCATCATGTCCTCAAACCCAGTTGTACTTCATCATTGACCGCTTATGATGCCGTGAGGAGAGTAGGTTCGGTCGCGAGAGCAGCAAGGGCCAAGTCGCAAAGGACTATTTGATGAAAGCAATGCCGCCTCACTCACAATGAGAATATTTCGCCTTGCAGAGGAGAGAGCAATCATCATCACAGAACCAGCATCCCAGGCGTACAATACCCGCCAGATGCGATGCTAGTTTATCAGCCCTGTAAGAAACAAGGCCAAGTTGCGATGATGAAAGGCGCCTCGCAAATTGTGTAACCCAAGAGTAAAGAATGTAGCCCTGTGATGCCGCTCCCGCCCGCTACCCCTACCCAGGCCACCTTGCTACTTCTTACGAGGAAGCCTTGTTGAGTCTTGTAGCCAAGACCTCATAACCTGTCTCTCTGTGCAAGCTGTCGTGCCCATCGAGCGTGACCTCACAACTTCAAGTACGTCCCTAGTTAATACCCCACTTCCAAAACGGACTTCAATCAACTTCATGTTCTTGTCAATAATAACTGCTCCGCGGTGATCGATGAACTCATCACCCCGATCGGAGACGATGCCTGCCAGTCTAAGTTCCGCGTCTCAGTCGCAATAGCCTCATGTTATCTAGATTCTCATGTGGCGCATTGCCCGGCTTGTAAACCAGGTTAAGCCGAACTTAAATAGGTCGACCCTCAAAGATTCACGACTCGACCGGAAGAACGAGGCAGGGGCCACCACGAAGTAGGGTACCTTAGCCTGGTCAGGTCGGTAATTCATTGATAATACTAGTTTATAGCTAGTGAGGCCCTGCAGGACGCGGTCGGCTGCCGTGGACGGATATCAATCAATCAGGATCCCTCACTCTATATGGTGAGAGTGATATTGACGCGAGCACACCAAAGCTGATACTCCTTCGTACTTATCTCCATTGAGGGGCACCAGATTGCGCAGTCTAGCAAGTACCGAGAATTGGTTACTTTGGAAAGATTCGCAACTGTATGCACATGAGCAGCACATGAGGAATGCCGCTCCCGAAAGATACCCTTCAAGTTCCATTTGATCCGTACGCTTCAGCTCTGCAGGGTAGTACTCCGACAAGACCCAGCACGGGCGCTAAGTGAGTCCGCGTCCCCGCCCCCTCTACACTAGAAAATTTGATCGATTGCCAGCTTCTCTCTCTTTGCGCCAATTATGCAGGAGTTGGCGTCGAGACACTGGCTTTGTTGTCGCTTCAAAATCTAGCAGCCCGGTCATTTAGGTCCTCCGGACCTGACTTGTGGGAATACGGTGCTCGCAGTTACCTGAGTCGTCTACCTGATTGTGTACGAAGTACTTCGTCCCGTGCGATTACCCCGCTGAAGCTCCCCGAAGCAAATCACGTCGCTCTCTCGTGGGAAGCATGAAACTTGGATAACATGGCCTGGCCCACGCGGAAAAGCAAGGGAGGGGTAGGAAACAAGCACTTCCAAGTATTGATCGCGACCAGCCCACATCCCTGGTATACATCGCTGTCACTGGGCTGGTCGCCGCTCGATCTGACGCCACAGCTTGAAGTCCGGTCATCTACTGGGCTGACTTGCATATAAGCATCATGCTGGGGAAGCGTCCTCTATTTCATAGAATGCCGGCCTCTGCAAACTTTGTACGTATCGCATTGCTATTTGTCGGCAAGCGGGGTTGCTATTGTCGGTCTCACAGGTCCTACTACAATTGTATAGACGGACGTGAAGGGGAAGGAAAGGGGAGGAAGCACCGTGGAAAGTTGTGATCCCGATCAATCTGGCGATTGTAGATTGTACCGATACTGGTACCCCACCATCAATCAACCCCATCAACCAATGCCTGGCCTGGCTGGCTCTCGCGTCCTGGATCATGGATCAGTCGCTGCCCCTTGGTCGACGGCGCTATACTTCGTGTCGGCCGAGCTCAAACCATGAGCTCAATTGGCGAAGCTCTGACCCCCCTAGACATCAATGATACGTTTAGCTTAATGTGTGTTCGATCCCCTCCCATGAAGTAGTGTGCGCAATCGAGACGAGACGAGACCAGCCCCGCCCCGCCTTGTGCCCCTCCTTCAATCTCCAAGCTTCCACCAGCACCATTTGATACTTGAATCCAAGTTACCCCCCCTTTCGCAAACATCAGCTGCCTCCCTCCTTCCTTCCTAAATCCTAGTGCCGTGTCGGTTTTGAATCACGACATATTCCTTCTTTGCCTGGATCTTGTCACAATAGATCCTTCCTTTTACATTCTCTCACGAACTGAGATTCGTGTTAAACCCGATTTCTCTCCCAGCTTGACGCTTTTCCACCCCACGAGACTACTAAATCCGAACTAAACAATCAACAACCGGGCTTCTAGTTATATTGTCTACGGTTGATCCGGAAAGGATGTTTGAGAACAAGTCCTTTACGTTCTTGGTGGCTGTGATTGGCCTCCTCTGGTTCACTCGTCCTGCTGCTGCTTTCGGTGCGGGTAACATCGCGAGCATTTCCAAGGTCGAGGGCCAGAACTGTGAGTAGCGAAATTCCTTTCCCACCAACCGTCTTCCCGCCCATGACTGGATCCACCCTCTGTGCAGCTGATGCCGCAATACCCTGGGTGGGCAGCATACTGATTCCCCAATTCTCCACTAGGGCGCCATGGAGACATCGAGGATGCTTTGTTGAAGATTGCCATGGCACGAGCCTTTGGCGGCAAGAAGTTCAACAAGCTCAACGTCTCCCGAGTTTACTTTGGAAACTGGCTGAGGGATTACTCCCAGGCCATCGACGTCGGTACCGTCAAGGCTGTGTCGGCCGAAGCCATCCGACTCCTCCTCTGCGTCCTCGGTTTCATGACCTTCGGTTATGGATCCAAGGAGTTCGAAGTTACTGCCGACCGCCTCGGTTGCTACCGCCCCGAAGAGCATATTGATAACCCCAAGAACTATGCCGACAACGTGGATGCTCGTGACTATCATAGGGCTCTTCGTGGCCCTGTGGATGAGGGAGTCGAGCTCGCCATCGACCCAGAGACCGGCATGAAGAACTATATCGCCAACGAGCGTGCCGGCATCACTACCTCGGCCGGTCTTGTTAGGGATCTCCTTACCCGTTGTGTCCGTCTGGGAAGGAGCTACGCTCGTAGCGGAGACAAGACTGAGCGCAACGAATCCTTCCGCCTCATGGGAACTGCCCTCCACTGTCTTGAAGGTTTGTCACCTCCCGGTGCCCCCTCAACTTGGTTCCGGCTTTCTTCCGATGTTTTCTTCCTGAATGCTGACTCTTTTTCCTCCCCCGGCTCTAGATTTCTTTGCCCACAGCAACTACATCGAGCTGGCCCTCATCGAGTTAGGCGAGCGGGATGTCTTCCCCCATGTTGGTCGCAACACTCAGATCAATATCCGTGGCGCTCGCGGCTCTGTCTATCCCATTATTACTGGCACTTTTGGAGGTGTTGACTTCCTCCACTCCGTCACTGGTGAAGGTAACCAACTTCTTTTCCTTCCTTCCACTCCGTTTACCTTTGTCAGAATCAAGTGACTTACCAGTTCCTAGTTTCTGACAAGCTTACTCAAAACGAAATTGAGGAGCTCGAGGGAACTCTGCAGCAGAGCAGCAAGGCCGACACCAGCATTCTTCGAAGCCTGCTTGATAAGATTCCTGACGACCTTTTTGGCGGTCAGCATCAGAGCAGCAAGGTCGATGAGCTACAGCAAAATGCAACCACCGCGCAAATGCAGAACCTGCAGGTATCGCCAAAGGACCCCGAGGAGTACACGGTCTACGTGCAGAACATCTTCCGTCAGATCATGCCAGTTATCGAATGGCACGATGGTCTGATGAAGGATATCTCCAACGCCACAGACAAAATTCCAGTCCTACCCAAGATTCTCGAGCAACTGGAGGAGCAACTCTCCATGTTCATCTTCTCTATCATTGCTCCTTTCATTATACCCATTATCCATCAGATCGGAGCCGAGCTCAAGACTGGATCTGAGGAGATCATTCAAAGCAGCGCGAATGAGCAGCACATCGTCTTTGACGACTCGCACTCCAGCGACCCCACCCACTCCATGCTGTCAAAGGACCACTTCTCCAATGTAGGTTTGCCGTTGCGATTATCCTCGAGAACTTTCGTTTTCCCCCCTCGTTTGGCCCAGACAGACTAACACCCTGGTACAGATTCTTAATGAAGTTGCTGGCCGAGCCGCGGCCTACACTGTCAGCTGGGCTGTTCCCCAGATCATGGCGGCGATTGACGATGAGAGCGTTAACGTGAACGAGATGATTGACCGCATCGTCCAGGGTATCCTCCACCACCCGGCGCAGCGGGAGTTGGCCCAAGGCGGCGCGCGTGAGGGCAGAAGCATTATATTCCGTTGCGTTGAGGAGTGGTGGAATGAGCAAGGTCGCCGACAAGACGAATATCGACAGAAGCTATCTCGAGAGGGTGTCCAAAATGGAGAGAACCATAGGGAGGGCGTTCAAGACACGGGCCACGGCCACGGCTGCGCTGGAAAGCTCAAGATGCGCAAGCAGTTCGGCGCACCCGAGACCTGGGAGGACAAGGTTGCGGGCAAAGCCGCCGATGCCATCCTGTCTGGTGCCTCCGGTGCCTTCTCTAACATCATCCAGCAGCAGACCGGTGTCAAGATCCCCAGCTACCAACCCCCCGAGTCTAAGGAAGAGGATAGCGGTATTGGTGGCTTGCTAGGAGCCGCCAGCTCGTTCCTGGGCCTTGGCGGAAGTGGCTCGTCTTCTCGTCGCCAGGAGGATGACCAGGGCTACACGCAGACGCAGTCGAGCTACCAGAGTGGCGACGGCGGCTATGTGGCATCCCAGACGACCCAGCGTTACGATAATGACGGCGGCTACGGTCGATCCGAGACCACCGAGCGATACGACAGCGGCGGAGGTTACACGCAGAGCCACTCGGGCCAGCGATACGATAGTGGCGGTGGCTACCAGCAGTCTCAGTCGAGCAGCTATTATCAGTCTTTCTCCTCGTCGGGTAGGAGAGACGATGACGACGACGACAACCGCCAAGGTAGTCACCGTGGTGGCCGACGTGACGACGATGACGACCGCCGAGGTGGTGGCCATGGTGGTTATGGTGGTCAACGCGACGATGATGACGACCGCCGCGGAGGCTACGGACGTCGTGAGGAGCAGTCCTATGGAGGACGTCAGGAAGGCGGCTATGGCGGTGGCTCATACGGTGGACGCCATGAAGGAGGCTATGGTGGACGTGAAGAGGGCGGCTATGGTGGTGACTCGTATGGTGGACGTCAGGGCGGCGGCCATGGCGGCGGCGAGTACCAGAGGGGAGGCCACGAACAGGGATCTTATGGTGGAGGAGGTTATCGTGGCCGAGACAACGATGACGACGACGACGACGACGACCGCGGACACCACCGGCATCATCACGGCCGGGGATGGTAGGGGTTTTCCCCAGGCAGCGATGTAGGCCTGGGAAGTGAGACTGAACGAGGCATCAAAGCCGACGAGACCATTGAACAGTTTGACAGCGAAGAAGTTGACAATTCAGGAGAACCCGGCCTAGACATGGAAGTTGAAGACGAGGAGGGGGAGGGGGAGGGAGCTGACGAAGAAGTAGAGGCGGAGGCTGAAGAGGAGGAACTAGAGGAGGAGGAGGAGGAGCAGGGAGAAGAAGAAGAGGAAGTGGAAGTGGAAGCTGAGGAGGAACCTGAAGTAGAAGCTGAGGAGGAACCTGAAGTGGAAGCTGAGGAGGAACCTGAAGTGGAAGCTGAGGAGGAACCTGAAGTGGAAGCTGAGGAGGAACCTGAAGTGGAAGCTGAGGAGGAACCTGAAGTGGAAGCTGAGGAGGAACCTGAAGAGGAACCCGAACAAGAGGATGAGGAAGCAGAAGCGGAAGAGGAACCCGAAGAAGAAGGGGAAGAAGAAGTGGAGGAAGAGACAAAAGAGCGACGTTGGTGGTGGCAATGAGAACCAGGAAGGTTTCTCAGCCGCGATAGTCTTCAAATTGGAGGTGGAGGAGGTGAAACGGTCTTGTTCTGCGGTCTATTATCTCGTCATATCTGGCCATCAAGGTTACAGTCCCACATTCCCTTGGACAGCGTGAGAAGAGACCGGATTTCCGGGGCATCCTCCCATCCTGCGACCCATCGGCCGGTCTATACCTTGGCCCCATAAATACTCTAGAACAAAAAGAAAAAATGCGAATGTTTGGATTTCCTTAAAACGAATATGCGCGAATTGTCCCTGCCCCGGTGACCCAATGAACTGACCTCGTTACTGGCCCTTTGATCTTCAATGTTTGTTTTTTGATAACACACCGAAAGATATGGGGAGGTCGTGCTAACTAAGATAATCCTGAGACGGTGCTAAACTGGAGAGGTGATGCCGTCCTCCGGCAAAGGCTTGACTTGGGTCTAGCGGAGACCATTTCTCGGCAGCACTGCCGAGCCTCATACTACGTGTGTGCGTACGTGACACTTTGACGCAATGGATACTAGGAAGATATGTGTGTATTAACACCTGACGGCATAAACGCCGAAGAGCAATTAGAGATGAGACTGAAAGATCACTGGGCAGGCGTCACCGCATCCCGCCCAGAGGCTCCACCTCCTCCCCTATCCACATCCACAGGGGTACATTGAGCAGATATTCGGGGGTGCCGTCATAACTCTTATTCTTCTCCCCTTTCATCTCCAGATGCGGGGAAGACATCTTCATGGGGTGACATCAAATAGATAGACTTGCCGGGAACGAGATATATTAAATTGGGGTGAGAGGGGGTGAAGGGGGGGATTGGGATGTTGTCTGGTTGGCGCGGTCTTTATCCCCGTTATGCCATTAGTGAGTGTGGCATGGACAGATATTACAATATTAGACGGGAGCCAGAGTCGAATTGAAAGCAAGTTTTCCCGCGGTGGTCCCAAGACGTCGAGATCCGATTTCCGGGCCGGGTTCCTCGAGAACAGGGACTCGTTTCAACGCACCGTCAGGGATATCCCAACATGCGAGTATGTCAGGGGACAGGAACCATGCATACTTCCATGTCAGGCAAGGAGAGGGGAAAAAAGAAATGCATATACCCAGATCGGTGTCTCTATGTTTGGTGGGGAAAGCCGGGATGGATCGATGAATCTATTTGAGGAGGGGCGGCTTAATATGTTGACGATTCTCGGCTGGGATTAGTATTTGTTATGTGGCCTTGATATTAAGCGAAAATCGGGCCTGCCTTTCGCCCTTGATTCTTTCCTTTTCCATTCCCGTTCGCATTTACTTTTCCTTCCTATTATTGGCCTATTATCTTGGATCATCGCCTGTCTTCTTCTCTTGGGCCCAAGTATTGGGGAGCCAAGATCCCGTCCGAACCATCTCCGGGGAGGAGAACGTCAATTATTAGCTGACAACGGCGGGGAGCTGTATATTAGGGCGATAGATGCATCAATTGATCAATGTACTACGGGAATGACTATGAGGAAGAGATGTGAGAAAGATAGAGCGAGATATACACATATCGAGAATATATTACCTTGTTTCCTTCCCTAGCCTCTTCCTCTTGGCAAACGTCTTCCTCTTTGACTCTCTCCTCTACACTCTTCTTTCTTCTTATATACCTTTCCCAGTCCTTCCATAAATTCCGGGGTCTAGTCTTCTCGAAAACCCAGGCCAAGTTGGTATTCAAGGGAGTAATTACACAGGTTAAACAGAGCCCCCCGGTTTTCCCAATTCCTCACACCCGTCGCCTCTGCCTCACTTACACGCACCACTCGCCCATCTTCCTCTGCCTTTCCCCTCTTCCCCAATCACAATGAAATTCACCCTCACCACCCTCACGGCCCTCGCGCCCCTCATCATCACCGCCTCCGCCCAAGCCAGCGGCTCCGGCTCCACAACCCGCTACTGGGACTGCTGCAAGCCCTCCTGCGCCTGGCCCGGCAAGGGCAGCCTCGCCAAGGGCCCCCTCGGCACCTGCGACAGGAGCGACAACCCGCTCAACGACGGCGGGTCGACCCGGTCCGGGTGCGACGCCGGCGGCAGCGCCTACATGTGCTCGGGCCACAGCCCCTGGGCCGTCGACGATAACCTCTCGTACGGGTGGGCCGCCGTGCGGATTAATGGGCAGACGGAGAGCGATTGGTGCTGCGCTTGTTATGAGTTGACGTTTACGAGTGGGCCGGTTAGTGGGAAGAAGATGGTTGTGCAGGCGACGAATACTGGGGGGGATTTGGGGCAGAATCACTTTGATATTGCGGTAGGTTTTGATGGGCTGGTCGTTTTCCTTGTTCATTTTCCTTGCCTTTTCATTCTAGGTTTCCCCAAGACGGAGATTGATGCGACTAACATGGAAACCTCCCGATTTAGATGCCCGGCGGCGGTGTCGGCATCTTCAACGGCTGCACCGACCAGTGGGGATCCCCGCCAAACGGCTGGGGCGAGCGCTACGGAGGCATCAGCAACGGCGCCGACTGCGACAGCTTCCCCGAGAAGCTCAAGGCCGGCTGCAAGTGGCGATTCGACTGGTTCGGCGGCGCCGATAACCCCTCCGTCACTTTCCAGCAGGTTCAGTGCCCTGCCGAGCTTGTCGAGAAGTCTGGATGCCAGAGGAATGGGATTTGAGGCTCTTCCGAGGGCAGGCATGAGGGAGATGGTAAGCTCGGATGTCTCGGCGGCGGTAGTAGGGTGTTCGCATTATTGTAGAGGTGTGAGTCGAGGATATCGCGGTTCCTTGCTCTGGGGGTTCATAGTGATGGGTTACCTATGGCATCGGCCTGGAGACTTTCTTCTTCTTTGTTGATATGTATCTTACGTGCCCTTCTTCAGAAGTAAATATTATTGCCCCTTTTTTCTTCAATAATTGAAGAAGGTTGTTTAACTGTAATGGGGAGTGTGCTCTCTTCTTCCTTTTGATCTCACCTGGCTCCTTTCCAGCTTTGAACCACTTACACACCACTCACACGGAGAGAAACTCGATCCCACTCTAACATTGACACCATTAAGTGCTTGAATTCTTTTTCTCAATGTATTGACAATATCAAGATCAAATCTTTCTGGAGTTCCATAATTAGGATTTTTATTTAGTAGGATAATCCTTTTTCATGATGTAAGAGCTGGCCTACAAAATCCCCCCAAAGAGGCACCAGCTTGAGAGGTTGAGAGATTGCGATGCTATCACTCACACCTGCTTCCACGATAATGGCGCACCCCTTTCACTGTCGTGATCCTCAAGTCTTTTATATACTCCACTATCTGAAGAAATAATGAGATATTTCTTCCTCTTTTTCTTCTTCCCACTGCCCACCAGCTATTTCCTCATTTCCTGTTTCCTCGGCGCAAGTAGAAACGAACTCGTTAACCTGGAGTTTTGTACGTTGAAGCATCGAGGCATATCGAATCCTCGCCGACCGCTACTGTGTTATCGATATATACACCTCCTGGTGTACTTCTCTCTGCGCTAATCCGACCCTACTGCACAATCAGCATCATGGACCGGATTGTTCCCACTCACTATAGAGTGGCGATCCCCGCTCTGCGCAACCTCCACGACGGTATCCTGCGTATTGTTGAGTGTTTGGTCGATTGCCTGGTGGCTTTCCGACGCCGCCTACGAAACCCGGACGAGAATCTCAATTTCTGAAGAGACGAAATCACTGACGCTTCGAAAACATATCGGTCTGACCGACTGTGGTCTCGCCTCGGAGCCGGACCTGGTAGATCGCGTGAGGCAATTCGGCTCGTTTTTTGGCATTCGTGGAACGCTCTGAATTCTCGTTATTGCGATTGATCGAAAGGAACGCATAGAGAAAGAGAACCTTGGAGAGCTCGATACGGATATCCTCAATGGTAAGTAATCCAATGGACTATTCATTCCATCACGGTGGGGGAAAATCTAACAAGAGCCAATCCAAGATGGTCAGAGTCTTCAGCTGGCGTTTCATGGAGTTTTTACAGGGAAGCAAGACCGGGAAGTCTTGTTGTTTTTTGGCCTTTGGGGGTTTGTTTTTTCTGGAGAACGGTGCCGCAGTGTAGATGATCCTCTGGCCTTTGGCCTCTGTTCTCTATCGCTTGGCTGGCAAGATACTCAGATTCAGTTTTTAAAAAGGGGGTTAGGAATCAAATAGTATTTCCAAGAAACTTCTTCTCATATCCATGTCTGTCGAAGGTATGGATTGGATGTGCGTGTCATAAAGTGGCTGGCGTGGACGGACTCAGACCGATGGCTATATATATACATCTATCGATCGCTCACCCCCTGTCGATCCCAGTGACAAGACATCTCTGGCAGAGGACGAGCAGGCATCATCTAGCTAGGAATCTGAGCACGTGTACGTTCCTGCCTTCAGCCACGATAGTCGGTATCTGTATCCCTAGCTTGTGTCTCTTTCGAACTGTCGGGGGGGGATATGTGGTCGTACTCCAAAAGGGCAAAGGGTTCATCGGTAGCGATGGCGACACAACCAGAGTGCTCCTTCCTTGTTTGGTTTGACACCTCACGCAGTATCACGTGCAGCAACGCAAATAAATTCGGGCTGGCTTCATCTTCCTCGTTCACGTTTATCATTCTTGCCCGGCAGTACAATGTAGAGGGTCAATATGGTTCCTCGTCCCTGGCTGGCTTGAGGGTTATTGGAGGCCCGTCTCCCATCCAGTGTGAGAAGAGGTTTCTCGCCTTCAGAAGCCGGAGCGTCTAAATGCTCCATTTGTCCCAAATCCCTTCAGTAAATTTCCTCTAAGATCTCTACATTTCCCTTCCAACGCTGATAGAATGGTGTCTCAAGACCAACCACTTGCCTGCACTCCATCCCGGGGAATGAACACGCCGAATATTCCCGAGAGTTGTAGGACAATGCGGTCACAAGTCGGCATCTTTGAAATTCATGGGGGAGCCGGAAGATGATGCGGCTGGCCTATCAGAATCCCGACATGTCGAATGACGTGTTGTTTGACTCTCTCGAGTCTTCGGAATCCCTCGCCGGGGTCTCTATGCAGTCCCAGGGTCTAGAGTCTAGATCTTTCCTTTCCCCCAGCGCACCAGAAGCCAAGATCTGCGGTACGTCCTGGCAAGGTTTCTTGGCAGATCCCTCCTGTTCCCCCGAATCCCTTGCTACACTTTCCCCAAAACAGACGCCCCCACATTCCCATTTCACATCTCCCGCCAACTGCAAGCTGCAGGTCAATCTTCGAATCAGGGTCCAGTCCGGTACAACCACACATCTTGCCCACATGGTCCACTCATTGGTCGTCGCCGGTCCCCGACCACGCCCCAACCACGCCCCGATCCAACTTCCACCCATCGGCCTTGCTCTCGCCTAACGAAACCACCACGATATGGCTTAAAAAACGTGGGCTCGCGCAATTCAGCCTATGATGAAGCCCCTTTGCACATCGTGTCAGCACTGGAGGGGTAACGAGGTAACCAACTTTCTCAATTGCCTCCGAAGATAGAGGGGTAGCTTGCCAACTTTATACACACGAGCACACCTTGCTGTACAATTCCTTGTTTGCGCAATGCCGTTCTTCTGCAAGTCTTTGTGGGGAAGTGAACTTGTAGCTTTGGTGGGCGATCGCTAGGCGCGTCAATGCCATTTTTTTTTCTTGTCCTTGTTCTTTTTTTGGTCCTTCCCTCAGGGGCCAAGCCTAAACCTTCCGGCCGCCGATACTACAACCGCAGCGAAGACGGATTGGCCTGGCGGTATCTAATAATCTACACAAGGAGCGGGAGAGGTTGGGCCTTCTCTCGTGCCTTGGTGAGTGCATGCGACAGCATGAATGGCCGGCATTCGACCAAATCCTTGACCCTAGCGCCAGCCAGCTCGCAGTGTGGAAGATGCCGTCTTATTCCTCGGCTCTCTTGTTTTATTCTCTCACGCCGTATAAAGGCGGCCAACGTGCCTCCGTCAAGTAGTCTCACGCGGCTCTTCTCCCTTTTTGTTTTCCTTTCTTTCTCATTCACCCCTCCCTCTTGGTCTTGTAGTAAATTCAACATCTACAGAAAGAGCGTCAACAACACCTTCCTCCTTCGAGGATAAGCGATGCGAGAGTACCATGGCTTTTCCTGGTGGTAACACAATGCCTCCGGACATGGACACAAAACTTCTTCTAGCTGGCGTAGCCACCGCTTTGGTCGGCAGTATCTGCGTCTATTCCCTCGTCTCCCCCGCAAACCGATCCGGCGGCGGTGACGAGCAGCCTCCGGGGCTGTTGAAATCCTTCTTCCTCTTCTTCTACTCGTGCTTCATCAAGCCCCACACCGGCGACTCCAAGGGCAACCAGCAAGATGCCCTCGAGAGCTTCTACAAGAAGCAGGCTGGTGCCTACGACGCGACCCGCGGCGTCTTGCTTCAGGGCCGCGAGGATATGCTCGCGCTTGTTGCCGCGCAGCTCAAGGCGAGAGCCGAAGCTGCGCTGGCTGAGGGCCACAAAAAACAGAAGCGCAGAATCTGGGTTGACGTATGATTATGGACCTACCTTTCCACCAACCCAGGCCTTCGCTTTTGAGCGCCATCAATTTTTGTTTTTGGAACACTTTGGACTTACACGGGTATATTTTTTAGGTTGGTGGTGGCACGGGCTACAACATTGAGGCCATGTCTCGCTTCGTCAACGTCCCCGAGTTCTTCTCGAGTGTCTACATCGTTGATTTCTCGCCCTCTCTCTGCGAAGTCGCGAGGAAGCGCTTCGAAAGGCTCGGCTGGAAGAACGTCAAGGTTATTTGCGAGGACGCTAGGAAGTTCCGCCTCGAGGATTATGAAAATGATCTCTCGGGCGACCGCACTCCTACAAAGTCCTCCGGTTACAGCTACTTCGAGCCCAAGCGGCCGGAGTATGGTGGCGCTGATCTCGTAACCCTGTCGTACAGTCTTTCCATGATCGTGTGTTCTCCCCACCCCCGCTGCTATGTGAGATACTTGGATTAACAAAAGCTCTCCAAATGTAGCCCGACTACCACTCTGTTATCGACTCCCTTTCCTGCCTTCTCTCCCCTCACGGAGTCTTTGGCGTTGTCGATTTCTACACCCAGTCCAAGGCTGACTTCTCCTTCCGCAACTTCACCGGTGGCATCATGAACCGCCATGTCAACTTCTTCACCCGCAGCTTCTGGCGAGCTTGGTTCGACATTGACCGTGTCAGCCTCGAGCCTGGTCGTCGCGACTACCTCGAGTACAAGTTCGGCACTCTGCTGACCATCAATAGCCGCAACAAGTCCCTCGGTCGCATCCCCTACTACGTCTGGCTTGGTGTGCATAAAGCTCCCTTCTCATCTTCGAGTTTGCCCCATGAGATCATCGAGAGGATTGACGCTCTCGTGACCGAGTCGCCTCGCCTGGTACCTGCGAACAAGGGTGGAGATGCCCTTGTGCGTGCCGTTGAGCGCTCGGCTCCTGAGATCCGCTCCAAGGCCTTCCTCACTGCTGTGCAGAATCTCTCTGCCAACCTTCCCCTCCCGGCCTTCTTCTACCAGAATCACCACTGGAGGATCTATTATGATGATCAACTCAAGAAGCACACCCAGTTCAATGATGAGTACATCTACGCCTTCACCTGGGAAGACGCCCGCGTCGACGAGCGCATCCTCAAGATTGGTCCCAAAGACGTCATCCTCGCCATCACCAGCGCCGGCGACAACATCCTCTCCTACGCCCGCCAGGGTCCCGCGCGCATTCACGCCGTCGACCTCAACCCCACCCAGAACCACCTTCTCGAGCTCAAGGTCGCCTCTTACACCGCCCTGCCGTACGAGGACTTCTGGAAGATCTTTGGCGAAGGCAAGCACGCCAACTTCCGTGAGCTCCTCCTGACTAAGCTTTCCCCCCACCTCTCCAGCCGCGCTTTCCAGTACTGGCTCAGCAACGTCGATGTCTTCACCAAGAACACCCATGGTCTCTACGACACTGGCGGCTCTCGCCATGCCATCCGCGTCGTGCGCTGGGTTTCCCGTATCTTTGGCTGCCGTAATGCCATCGACTCGATCCTCTCGGCTAAGACACTCAACGAGCAGCGCGAGACATGGCGTAGCCGCATCCGCCCCGCTCTTCTCTCCCGTCTCATCTGCAACCTGGTCGTCAGCCAGGAGAGCTTCCTCTGGGCTGCGCTGGGCGTGCCCAAGAACCAGCTGGCCATGATTGAGCAGGACCACGCCGACAGCGACGCCGTTAAGGGCCCCAACCCGACCTCCAAGAACAAGCGCTCCCACGCCATCTGGAACTACATGGTCGACACCCTCGACCCCGTCGCCGAGGAGACCCACATCGCCGGCGACAACCCGTACTACTATGTCTGCCTTGCGGGCAAGTTCTCGCCCCGATGCCACCCGGACTACCTACACCGCCAGACCCACGCGCGCCTCTCCCAGCCTGGTGCTCTCGACGGCCTCCGCATCCACACCGACGAGCTCGATGAGGTCATCGCCCGCATCACGCCGGGAACCCTCACCATCGCCGTCGTCATGGACAGCATGGACTGGTTCGACCCCTCCGACCCGGGAGCCGCCGTGCGCCAGATCTCTCGCCTCAACCGCGCCCTCGCCATGGGTGGTCGCGTTCTCCTGCGCTCCTCGGCTCTCACCCCTTGGTACGTCAAGGAGTTCGAGGCCTACGGATTCTCGCCTAAGAGGGTCGGTGAGCGGGGCGTCGAGACGGCTTGCATTGATAGGGTTAATATGTATGCGTCTTGCTGGCTTTGCACGAAGGTTGGCAATTTGCCGCCGCCTACGCCTGAGATGGAGGGGATTGTTGGACCTGAGATCAATACGTTGGTTTTGTAAGGGTGATTTTCAGGGGGAGGGGTGAAGGTTTCGGGGAGATTATAATATGCTGAGTGTTTGTTTTTCTTGATGGATTGCCTGAGCCGTTCAACACCGCCCGGGCATCCTTTGAATATCTGGATGGAGAGAAAATGCTTATGGGCCGTCTTTCGTCCCATTGAAGATTGCTGGGAAACTAAGACGCGATGGGAAAGCCGACTGGCGAGGAGCACACTTGTAACCAAGAATGATTGAATGATATCCCCTTCACACCTTTTTCAAGTAATTATCTTTTTTCATGCGACTTCCTCGACCCTGGCAGCATCTCGAGTAGTACAAAGTGGAGGATAGAGTGCCAAGCCGGATCCCCATCCTGGGCGCGTCAAGCCATTCTGGCTATCACGAAGTATGGATGAACGGCTGTCCCTTCTCTTCTAGCCACCTGTTTCTTCCTAAGAGACTTACGCGGTAGAGATATACTTCATGTTACAAGCGAAGCAAAACAAGAGAATGATGTAACGTGAGGTACCCTTCCGAAAGGTGTTGTCCAGCTCGAACATCTTGCACCTGAGGCCCGACGTATTATTTTGTCGAGACCCGATGATTTCATCCCAAAAAGAGGCATATAGCCAGTCAAATAAGGTAGGTCAAAGCCTTTTCCTTATTTTGAGGTCCTCGTGCAATTTCACACTTCACCCATAACCGAGAGTCTGCCGTGCCGCAGATCTTTAAATGACCCTTGAGGTTATTCTCGGCGAATGGGGAGGAGGCGGGTTAATGTGTGTTATGTGTGTTGGTTCGACGTTGGTGCTGGTGTTGGTTCTAGACAATGGGTCGATGATCCTTCGATATATAACCAAGGCGATGGTGCTTGGGAAGGAGGTTATTTTGAAATAGCATTGCCTTCGGATGCTCTCAGAATCGAGAAATCGGCAATAGTAAATGCATCACCATGGCAAAGTCAAATTATATAGCTTCCCTCCGACAGGTCGCCAGATCAATACTCCTGCCGGTTGCCTTCCTGACACAAGCGGTTCACCTCACATGGGCCCAAATCGACTGCAACGCCATATCTTTTGTGATAACGACGCAAGAGGACGCCGACAAACTTTCCTCGTGCTCTTACTTCCAAGGCAGCGTCTTCACAGCAAGAGAGGCAGAGGGCGACATAATAATTGACGGGTTGAAGGCCATCGGCGGTGTGTTCAGGGCCGACGGCCCAAGCAAGCTCACGAGCATATCCTCCCCATCCCTCAACTTGGTAGGGTCCGTCTTTGCCGTTTCCGAACTGGACCAACTCCGATCGATAAGGTTCCCCAAGTTGGAGAAAGTCGTGAATGGCTTTCGCATCTACGACGTGCCTGAACTAGTGGAGGCGGACTTCGGAGCGCTCGTTGAAATCGGGGCTGATTTTCAAATCCGAGGGGCTCCCAGGTTTGAGACTTTCCCCGTCGATTCTCCACCCTACGGGGATCTATTAAGGAGTCAAGAGGCGTATGTGCGTATCACGAACTCGGGGTTTCACAGCCTCGGGACCTTTTTCCACAGCTCGAGGACGGGCCAGGTTGAGCTCTCGAATCTTCCGAACCTCCACGAGTTGTCGCTTCGCATAGCCAAAGCAGACCAGATCCTCATTGAAGGGAACGGAAACTTGACCATATACATGAACGGAACCACTACTTCGTCGAGCATTAACTTCCTCAACGTGACGGGGGTCCGCGCAATAGAGCCATGCAGTTGGCCGGCCGTGAGCGAGTTCATCGCCACGGGCAATCCGATAGAGCATTTGCGCTTTGAATCCTATAGCATGAAGAAGCTCACGGTTCAAGACAATCCTCAGCTGAAATCGCTATGGCCGTTGAACCGAAACCTTCTGCCAGACTTCACGGATGTGATCATCACTGGCAATCCGTTGCTCAAGCTCAGCACAAGATCTACTGGTCCCGACCCACTTTCCGGGATGAGAGAGATGTGCCGTCACAGAGACGAGGCAATAGAATACGTGTGGGATTGGCCATACTCTGACATGAAAACCATTAACATCTCTGCCGATATCGATGGCGACTTCTTGTGAGTTCCACTTCATACGTCGCATCCTTCTCCCAGGTGCGGAGATTTCCTTCTCCTTCATTTCGAATGAGAAAGAAAGATAGGATTGTTGCTAACCATCCTTCCTCACCGTCACAGCGATAGTCTCCTCGCCAGCTGGTCTGGAGATAGGAAGGGGCGTGAACTGGAGGATGTGGATATCACGTCGACGAATCCGGCGTTTAACTGTACGGGTTTCGATCGGGTGCGCACGGAGAAAGGAGGAATCAATGGGCACTACACGTGCCAAGGCCAGTGGGCTCCGTACGGGTCGGCGGCTTCATTTTCTTCTCGGCTTTGGTTGACGGTTGCTCTCTTTGCTATCACCTTGGGAGCACTGCATCTGTGAGCATTTTGGGGGGAGGGGATGACGCCGGATGAGGTGCTGTTTCTTCTTCCGAATATGTTGACGAGACTTGTTTTTATACCTCTGTACTTTCCTAGGTCGACCATAACGTTAATATAATAATCAGCGCAGATAACTGAGTGTAACTGAAGATGTGCGACCGTTCAATGCAAAAAGATGACGGCTTAGATCGACCTCCTTGATTCTCAAATGTGGTCGATGCTTGGACAAGGCTCTAGATGGCCTACTCTCCTTCCTTCAATGTTCCGTCGAGACTGCTCCTTCCTTGACAGATAAGTAATATTGGATTCGGACCAGAAGGAAGGAACGCCTCTTCCTGATGAGACTTGGATTCTGGAACACGATTCTGCATCAAATTGTTTGCTTGAGAGAAAGAAAAGAAATGCAATGCAGATGACGAAGCACCGCCCGAACTATTTAGCATGGTTTTGCGCAGGCCCGGCCGACTGGTCGGCGAGCAATGACAAGAAGTGGTACTGATGTTGATGAGTGGAACTACGAAGTACCGGGAGGCTTCTGATCTTCATCGTCGTCCTGAACAAGCTTACGAAGTAATCTACGCGGTCGACCGTTTTAAGAGTGGGCCCTGTGGAGCTTCGGAGCGTCGTTGGGGAAAGCCTGCAAAGCCGTGGTGGCACCGGATAGCGGCAACATGAACAGGACAGGACATCAAGTGTTTAGACAGAGCCAGGCTCATGGCGATTGGGTGGTGTCTTGGGGATCTACAGGGAGCCATTGCCGATCAGCGAACACGAGAATCTCTTCCTTGGTGGTGGGGTGTTGCTTTGCAGGGACGGCCGGGATGCACATTTGATCGTTTCATGGTATCAGTTTATCAGGGCTCGGATCCTCACTTGGGGGGGTTTTAGGGTCCTCGAAAGGACAAGACCACCCAAAAAGTAAGAAGAAAGCCAGCCATACTGCTTTTCCGGACTGGCAATTTTTACTTCGTACTTCGTAGTTGATTTCGGCCGGATGCAGAGGACTTGACGTCAGGACCCTCGTTCTTGGCATCGCCAATCAGCGGAGAATTTTGTGCTTGTTCGGTTGGATTGATATATCGAGGCGCATTAACCGCTGCGCGAGCAGTCATCTGCAGACTGTTCGATATTGGGAGGAGAGAGAAATACGAATCGTGAGGGTGGTGAGGGGAGGTTTGAACAATCAATACTAGTACAACACTGAAAGTAGGTAGGCTCGTATTGAGCTTCTGGAAGCCATTGTCACTAACAGGACCAGACCCGACCTACTAGCGAGCGTAGCCTCTGTGTGGGTGTGAGTGTGCCGTCGTATCAACGAAGGGTCAATGGAACCCAAGGGGAACGTGAAGCGGATACAAACGTTGATCCATCGACTGCAAACGGTGACAACGTGGAGGAGCCGGAGAGAGAAACATTGATCGACAGCCTGGTCGGGCTCCGCTGATGGACACGGACAAGAACAACTCGAAGACCCGAAAACAGGTTCATTATTTCGCATGTCTTGTCATCTGGTCTGGTTGAGAGACATTCCGGTGCGATAACGCGTCCATCTCGGATGAACATCAAACGGAAAAGCACTCCAAGACATCAATTGCCTGACGAGGCTTTTTATCACAATTTTTTCGTAGCTCATCTCGCGACGTTCGGAAATCTCCCATCTCGTTCACTATTTTGGCTGGAAGAATGGTCTGATCATCCACAGTTGGGATTTTGTTTCGAGGGTGGAGTACGAAGTACACTACACTACTTCGTGTTGGGTCAAATCCAAACAACAGCCACCGACCTGTCAAGCAAATTTGCGTCAATTTAGCACTGCATCTTTCACGACTGACCCGGTTGGCGATGTGGAGTCGCTGTATGCGCTACACTAGTGCAGGTGCATATGTGTAGATGAGATATGGTTGTGGTGGATGCACATTCGACCGTTGAAGGCTTGGCCTGACGGGTCTAAATTCAAAGGCTTGGTTCCTTTCACACCCTTCAAATGTTCTCTCGTTCGTTGCTGCCAAGTAGTTTGGTTCTTCCTAAGGGTTCAAAATGGAAATCGTTAATATCTGCTTGAGATACGACCGTAGGAGAGTATTCGGAGTGGACCGAGGTAGTCCGCCTTCATGTACATGGAGAGCTGTGCGCCTCGTCGTAGCCCGAGCGTCGGAGGAAACTTGAAAGTACGAACATCAATAAGATTGAAGGAACAACGACGTTCTGTTCCGTGCGTGTGTGTATATGTTGACTCGGAAGACTGCAAAAATACAACGAGCGCCCGAAGAGGCTGCAAACCCCAATTCTGTACCAGGAAATAACGGCACCTGGTAGACTGGACACTGGTGCATACGAACATTGTGCATACACCGCCGGGCATCCACCAATGAGCATTGCTACAAAATAGTGTATTACTTCGTACTTCGCTATCTCCTAGTCTGGCGATGGAACATCGAAGTTTACTAACCAACTCCAAAAGTACATAGATCAAATAATAACGGTACCCAAAGGGCGGCAGAGGACGCGAAGCTGAAATGCATGCGCTAGAAGATGATTGCAGTGTGCAATGAATCTCGCGGCCCGGTGGCGTCAGTTCGAAGTCCGTTCCGATTCATTGTCATGATCAAAATTGATCTCTTCTTATGACCAAGGCTGTGGCTGGCCTGGCTTGAGCTGCCTTCACTATCTCTATGCTAGCTCCATGCAAAACCCGCTAAGTTCAGGTACGAGCTTGGATCTGGCCTGTTATGACAAGACACCACGAGCCATGAGCAGGGATTTGATTCTGCAGCCAGCTCCCAGAAGCTCCGCTGGATGGTCTGCTGATTGTACCCCGAAGGTACCTTGCCTCTCAGGAATTAGGGGTACCACCACCCAAAATCGCCGGGCCAATATCGTGAGTGGACAAGCAATTACACGACTGATGTCGCCTGCAGCACCAAAGAACCCCCGGACCTCCCTATTTTGCTGATGTTAAAATTGCAGAATCCGGGGTTCTGGGCTTGTCTCAGTTGATGTTGCTTTTCCAAGTCCACTGTCCACTGCTTCGTCACTTTCCCGACTCTTCCTTTTCCTTTTTTCTCTCTCTCCGTTTTCCTGTGTGCCGTTGTCTTAATCGGCTAACCTCCCCTCTCTAATCCTCTTCATCGTCATTCGTTCTTGAAAAGTTTCCTCCTCTCGTTTTAAGGAAACATATCTGTGCTTGTACCAAGGCTTTTTCGTCCTTCTTTTTTGTTCGCCGTCCTTCGCTTTGTGCCTTTCGTTCGTTTCTCTCTCGACCCACCGCGTTGCCTCCGGATACGAGAGATTTTTCTCCCCCTTGCCGTACGTTCATGACCTCCTTTACTCGCTATTGACGTTGATGGCAACTTCGGCTCGTACCCTCGTGATTCCATTCGGCCCTCTTTGTGGCGATTCCTTGTTGTCGGACTAAGCTCATGCACATCGGCCCTCGACACATGCTAATAGATAAACTCTATAGACCCGGCCCTAATCCTTTACGAAGCCCTTGATCTGTCGAGTCCCCGAGTAATTACACACAAAACACTACAAACAAAGATGCCTTCCTTCAAGTCCATGACCCTGGCCGTTGCCGCCGCCTTCGCCGCCGTTGCCCGTGCCGACTATGTGATCCAACCTGACACTGTCCCTCTCTCGACGAGGAGTAAGTTGCTACCAAGAAGCCTAGCCGTTGCTTGAGACGCTAACACGAATTCTGTCTACCAGAGTCATGGTGTACTGATGAGAAGCGTATCTGTCCCATCATCTGCCAACAGATCGATACCAGGCCGGCTATCGTAAACGACTGTGACCCCGTACGTTGCCGTCAATAACTCCCTCCCCCCTTCTTCTATAAAGAAACTCTCTGGCATGTGAACACGAGCTAACCCGCCTCTAGGAGCAACTAACCTACGGCTGCATCTGCGGTAACGGCCAACAGCCCAACATCTCCGAATACACCCTCACCCTCCCCTACTTCACCTGCACCGAGTACGGAAACCAGTGCGTCAAGGCCTGCGGCCAGAACAACGAGTGCTCCCGCGCCTGCCGCGAGGACAACCCCTGCGGTGCCCAGGACCCTTCGCCCCCGAACAAGACCGCCTCCGAGACCTCTGCCAGCGCCTCTGCCACCAAGTCCGCCAACGACGAGATCATTACCAACCTCGGCGGCGACCAGAAGGGAGCTGGCGCTGCCTCCTTCGGCGGTATTGAGTTGGGTCGCCAATATGGTCTTGCCGTTGTGCTTGGTGGATTCTTCGCCGGCTTTGCTCTTCTGTAAGCTAGCGTGAGGAGGGATGAGGGTAGAGGAGGAGAAGAGAAGAGAAGGGGGGTTTTATCGGAGAGAGTAGGATGAATCATGCCAGTTTTTGGCTCCGGCGTCTGTGCTTTTTCAATTGTTTTCCAGTTCCTCGAAGAAGAACGCCCTTGCTTGCCTGACATACTGGCAGCACAAGAGGACTGTGTTGAAGAGTGTTTCTCTACCTTGTTATTTTTTGGGCAAGTCTGCATTGGAGAGAACTATCTAATTCCAGTGTCTAATATTTTTGTGAACTTTTTGAGTGGGAGCTTGGGAAAATGCTGAGGACAGTTGTGTTGGGACGTTCCCAACTTGAATATATATAATCTTAATACTCGTCATCACACTCTGGGAGCATTGAGATAAGCTGGGGAAGTTCTTGGTCACTGAGCGTATCGGAGCGGTTCCCGAGCCGGGAGGATCAAATGTTTCGTTGTTCGGGAATGGGGAAGGATGCCGCCTGCCGCTTGTGTCATCATGGCAGGAATTTGATCTGAAAGTACGAACTACTGCCCCCCGCCCCAGCCCGCTTTGGTCATACTCGAATGGAGAAAGCAATGGTGAAGTTGAACTTGAAAGAGTGGGCTGCCCTTATAACCGGGAGGACCGAATACCCGGCCGCATGGTTTGGTTCAGGATCCCAATAATGCTCCCCGTTTTTGAAAGAAAAAAAAAAAAAAAAGAAGAAGAAGATCGAAGGAGCTCATGATAGTCCAATAGAAAAAAATATGAGGACTGGTTGCTAACACGCCACGGATCAATCGATGCCTTGGTCGTTCAGTGGCTCCCCATACTGAAATAGCGAGGCGGCGGTGTGGAAACCGTTTAGGTTAAAATGTGTTGGAAAAGGAGAGATACTAGGTACAAATGGGGAGAACCTCAACTCTTTCTTGGGCTGGTAAATCGACTGCCTCAGTCTGGGAGGTACCTCGGGATTTTCTCTGAGATCTTGAGATACTTGGTGATTTTCCGAGTTTGGGGTGGGTGGAAGAACTTTGTTTGGAGAGGCTGGTGGTTCGAATCTGGGCTTCGCTCTTTATTTCTCTTCTTTTTGGTCAACATCGTTTATGTCTTCTATTGATGTCGTTGGAAGTAAGTTTAAAAACACAATCCTTTCCGCGTCGACAGGAGAATAAGCTACATTGAGAATACGCGTAAGCTAGGAATTAAGCTTCAATCTGTCGAAGGGTCGCATAACCTTCGTTTCAAATTCAGAGTCTCTCGGAATATTCCGATTCCTATTTCTAGATTTGAGGTTCAACAAGCACAAGCCAGCGGGGCACCTCTTGTAACTACACCGGCAGAAAAATTCCCAAACCTCTGACCGCCTAAATTTTCAAGCAACTTCCAACCCCAAATTCTGCCATTCACATTGAACATTCAAATCCTCGTGCTCTCTTCGATACAGACACCGAATTATAGCATCCCCAAACACATTCACCCTCTCGAGTAAACAAAAGGACTCAGAGGGTATCTACCGCTCTTTCCGAAACAATGTCCGCCTCAATGCGCAACGCCATCCAACGGCGTCCCCACCGTGAACGAGCCCAGCCCCACGAACGCCGCCATTTCGGCCTCCTCGAAAAGCACAAGGTCAGTCCCCTTCTTCTCTTCTTCAGAAACCCCTAAAAAAAGAAAACGGAAACCTAACACCCAAACTTGAAATACAGGACTACTCCCTCCGAGCGCAAGACTACAACAAGAAAAAAGCCCACATCAAAAACCTCCGCCAAAAAGCCGCCGACCGCAATGAAGATGAATTCTACTTCGGTATGCACTCCCGCAAGGGCCCCGGGTCGGCTATCGTCCGCGGCAAGGGGTTCACGGGAAAGGTGGAAGGCGACAGGGGGAACAAGGCGTTGGATGTGGACGTGGTGCGGTTGCTGAAGACGCAGGATGTGGCGTACGTGAGGACCGCGGCGAATGTGGTGAGGAAGGAGGTGGAGGAGTTGAGGAGGAGGGTGGTTATGGCGGGGGG
>SJVG01000054.1:0-86346 GCA_034774675.1 Scedosporium minutisporum
GGGTGGGGGCATCCTACTCGAGTTTTTCTACCTCGTCTGGCGGCAGCGAAGCCTGCTGATCCATAATAGGAAGCGAGAGATCGCGCACAATGTATATTCTCTGCAACAAGCCATGCAGCAGAACGTAATTTCCCAGCGGTGTGGGAATCGGGTCTAGGGGCGCCGTGCAATCAACGTTCCTCAACAGCAAGGAGAGAGCGTCTTGAAAGAGCAGCTGCTGCTTACGAGTCTCCCGTCTCGCGGTCTGCCACTGAGCAGCTGTCGACGCCTTCCACTCTCTCGTAGAACAGGGCAGCCTCAGGCGAATCTCATTACTACGGAGAACCGGATATACATTATATGCCACGCTGTGGATATGGAGGAACGAGAAGGCGATGAGCTTTGCACGCCGTGTTGACTCTATTCGCACCCAGGTCTGCCATGCAACATGCGGGTCGGTTTCCTGGAGCAAGGCGTCTTCCGACTCGGGGTCTTCTTGGAGCCCTACATCTTGTAGTACCTGAACAAGTAGACTCTGGACGGCGAATGCATCTCGGAGTAGAACCTCTTTCGGCTCCCAAGTGGCGTAGCCCATAAGAAGAATCAAGGTTCGTACGGTATCTATCGTTTCCCACACCCCCCAGTCCCTGGAGGGCGTATTATTGTGTGTGCTGTTGGGGGCTGTCGACCAAGGGCCTGCGGAATGTCTCTGTGACAGGCCGCCGTGTATATTGAGGAAGGTGTTAGTTTTATGGCCGAATTTTCTGGCTTCGTGGCGTAACCGCTCCATGCAAATTGACTTTCCGGCGTAGAAGAGCCGTTCCGAATTCCGGTGCTCAAAACAATACTGCGCTCCGACCGCAGAAATGGCCAATACAAGTTCGAGAGGTGTTTCGTTCACACGCCAGGTATGGTGGATGAAGACCATGTGAGAATGGAAGCCCTCGAAGAAAGAGGTGATATATCTAGTGAGCGTATGACGCGAGGGAAGTTTGAAACTTGGGTCCACAACATCTCGGAACGTCTCTAGGCAGGCGATCAGTCGCACTCTCTCATCGTCCGTGACTCTGTATCCCTTATCAAGGTGATTGTCTGGGAGTTCAAGTCAGTCACTGTATGCATTTGAAATGCATTTGAGATGCGAAAAAAAGAGGAGCATACTGCTGTTGCCGACATTTTCAGATGCCCTGCTTATCCCGGGAGCCGATGGCAGCCAGCTGTTAAAAGGCGTTCCTGGGCGAGAGGGGCCATTTCTGCCAATAGGAGTCGCCGCGTCAGTCCTGGATTCCTCCAGGGCTGGATCAACAAGGTCATGATCTCGTTCTGGCGGGTGGAAGTATGGACTCCATTCGGCAGGCAGGCCGACGCCGTCCAGAAAGTTTGCAAATTCTCTGAAGTGGTCATAGCCGTTGATATCTTGGCCTACAATTGAAATATTAGAAAGCTGATGGGGACAGTTACTGGAATAAAATCTCCAGTCCACAAAGGTTATGAGCTAGCCACTCACCATTCCCAAAGAGCTGCGGCGACAGCAGGCCCTGTTGATACGACGGAGGCCCTTGTTCTCCGCCATTTGCGTTGACACAGTCGTGACTCTCGAACTGATTAATCTGGGTTTGCGTCTGTGGTTGTTGGATCGCCCAATGGTCCAAACCCATACCTCCCCCGAGTGATACAACCGCAGCAGCAGCCTCTAGATCCGACCTGGTGGGATTGGGATCCACTCTGCCGGTCGGTGAGGGTGAGGGCCCGGATGGTTCAGAGGTACCATCAACGTCATGCAAGGCGATACGCTCATGACGGGTCAATAGGTCCCGGCGTGTGAACGCCGCCCCGCATCTGCACAGGAAGGGTTTCTCTTTTGTGTCTATACACGCGACTCCCCATTAGCTAAGTACTGAGATATAATGCCGACTTTACATGCGAGCATTCCCCATTCTCTAGATCAACCCACTGAGGCAAGAGTGGAGAGGGAAAGTGGGGGTGAGGATGTAAGACAAGGAGGAGGAAGAAGGCGACATCAATCAATCAGCACGCGACCATCCGGGAAGGTGTCATCTCGGGACGGCAGTGTAAATGGGGAGAAACGAACGAGTGCGAACGTGGCGTTCCAGATGCTCGGTACGCTTGAAGGTTCTCCCACAATGAGGACATGAGCGAGTATTTCCTGCCCCACGCCGCCTGCGCCCTCTGGAGTGGGATGTCTGGGGCATAGGACCAATTCCATGCGATTGCGGAACTGATGCGCCGGCTGGAGCTGTCTCCATCGCCGACAATCACATAATGTTCTCCAGTGATGATTCTGAGTTGTGGAGTTGTGGAGGTCGGAAGACAATTTTGGAGGTCGGAGGTTGGAGAGATCAATTGAAACTGATGGAGACGGAGTTGGAGAGATCTCATTGGGGTCTGTCTATCCTCCCCCTGGCTGGAGCAACCGACATTTTGTCTTGCTGCAGTGTCTTATCGTTCCACTAAGACGGATCTTCGGCAGTTGGGATGAACGAAAAGGTTTGCTAGTGTCGATTAGTGATACTAAGCTAGAAGAGGCAGGTGATGTGATGCGCCGATACGCTGACCCCTTTTAGGTTAGATTGGTGAATAGCTTCCTATTCCGGCGTGGAGGTTTTGCTCCAAAGTTCAAACCAGTCTCCATATTCTTGGAGTTCAGTTTTTGTTCTCCACCAGCTCCACACATTTTCCGCAGAGCCTCCAGGTGTTTTTGGGGCATAGTGAGACTAAATTGCACACATGGTGGACTTACCCACCTAGATAGGCGAGCAGGATGGGGTAAATATGGGAGGTCAAGGATATCAAAGCCGTCGTGGTGTATTGACGGTGATGTGATTTTGGGTTCTGTATACAGACGTGGAGAAGTCGGAGTT
Organism: Scedosporium minutisporum; assembly: GCA_034774675.1. Taxonomy (NCBI): domain Eukaryota; kingdom Fungi; phylum Ascomycota; class Sordariomycetes; order Microascales; family Microascaceae; genus Scedosporium; species Scedosporium minutisporum. Next base: position 2,862 of record SJVG01000054.1, read on the forward strand.
ACGATCCCTCCACCCATTGAATACCATTGAATAAAGTGCCACACCAGCAAGGAAAGGAGACGAGAAGGAAGATAGAACATAATAATTATCAACTAAAACTATAATCAAAGATGGCTGGAGTCTTATCAAGATTCCCAGGCGTGGCCTTCATCACTGGCGCGGGAGGGACAGGTGACTAGCCCCCAAGATCTCAATATCTCTTATGGCTTCCATGCTTACTTTCTTTTGTTTCTTAGGGATTGGAGCCGCCGTCGCTAAGGCCTTCGCAAATTCAGGATGCTCGAGGTTCGCGATCACAGACATCAATGGGGACTCTCTCTCTCGAACCCGAGACGCGATTGTGGCTCTGAATCCCAAAGCGCACGTAGTTCTACGTGCCGGTGACGTTTCGGACGAGTCCTTTGTCGATTCTTTCATGGCCAGCGTCTCCAGCACGTTCCGTCGCGTCGACTATGCCGTCAATTGCGCAGGCATCCTTGGGAATGACCTCCGATCGACAGAGACGCCAGTCAGCACGTTTGACGCCATCACCAGTGTCAATTACAAAGGGACTTGGCTGGCCTCCAGGGCGGCACTGGCGCAGATGCTGAATCAGGAGCCGCTGTCAGCGCATCCAAGCCAGCGCGGAGCGATCGTCAACATCGCGAGCCAGCTCGGCATTGTCGCGCGTCCAGGTGCTAGTAAGTCATATTAGTTATTATCCATCTCTCTCGCAAGAGTGCGTTCTAATAGTCTCGCGCTAGCTGCATATTGTGCTTCCAAAGCGGCCATTATAAACATGACTCGTTCTGATGCGATCGATTACTCTCGAGATGACATCAGGGTCAACTGCGTCTGTCCGGGAGTAATAGAGACGCCCATGACCACGGGGTCCGAGGAGGTGACGCAGCGGATGAAACCAGCCATTGATATCGCGCCAATGCGGAGGATGGGAAAGCCCGAGGAGGTTGCGGGTGCTGTCTTGTTCTTATGCTCCAGTCAGGCATCATTTATTCAGGGACACGCTCTGGTGGTAGATGGAGGGTATACGATTAATTAAGGGCAAAATGGATACAGCATGATAATAATTCCGGTCTCAATCACTATCATCAAATCTCCCAAGTCTGTGCTCTCCCCTACTTACGCCACACAGAAAATTCAACTGTGCTGGCAGGCATACTGATGAGTTCGCAAAATATCAGCTTGATATTAAACTCCGCTTGTGTTAATATAGTTAATCTAGCTTTTAGAATTTGGGATATCAACCGAGACGGTATGTTCTTGCTTGTTCAAGGTTGCCCGGTCTCTCTGTATCACGAGCATCTTGTATCTACCGAGACCAGTGAGTCTTGCGATGTCTATTGTTTTACCGCTATGTTGCTATCCAGAAGAGCTAAGCCCCAAAATTATAATCGATACTGAAAGAACCCCTACATGACCGCTCTATGATTCCGCCTGCCTCCTTCTTTCGTCTCCAAGATGTTAATTACCATTGCCATTAACCCCACCGTTAGCCACATCATTTGTCACTGAGTGGCCGTTTGTCTTTGGTTTCGAGTGGCCATTTTCTCTCGAAACTCCTGCCTTCCAGTCAAAGTTAACCTCCCAGACATGCCCTACTGCCAAAACTTTCCTGTCCTGCCCAAGCGCGCCCACGATCTGCATCCCGACGGGCAAAAGAAGGGTCGTATCATCCTTGGCAGGGGCCCATCCGATAGGGATCGACAACGCTGGGTGTCCCGTGACGTTGAATACGGCAGTGTTCGTCGTCAGCCCAACGCTAGGTTCAAATGATGCCTTGGGCGGGGCACGAGATCCATGTCTTGGGGCGACGAAGGGGGTAGTAGGCATCACTAACACGTCAAACTCAGAAAGGGCGCCCTCGTAAGCATCACGTATCCGCCGACTTATGTTGACTGCGCGGCCGTACAGCCCCGGGAACTTCTCGGCTAAGTATAGCCCATTGATGACGGTGTTCTTTGTCGACGGGAACAGGCGCGCAAAGTTCTCTGTGGTCCAGGGCAGGCGCGCCTGCTCAAATTCGGTGAGGTAGAGACCCCGTCTCCCATGCACCTTCCCGATAATTCCGAGGGCTCCCGAGATACGCTGCTGGATGGTCCATACGGCTGGGCCCTCGAGGTGGTCCGGTACAGATACTTCTTCCACCGTCGCGCCTAGTTCCTCGAATCTTTTGATCGCGTCGCGCACGACGTCCTTGACGTCTGATGTCACCACGCTCTGTTCAAAGCCTTCGGTCAGGACGCCGATCTTGATTCCATTGAGCCTCGGAGGGACCTCTGCACTTGACTGAAGAGACTCGGTGAAACCATAGGACCCGTGCTTTCCTGCACCCAACGACCGATCATCGATACCGTCATATCCGGCCATAGCATCCAGGCATCTAGCTATTTCCAGTACCGAACGGGCTATAGGACCTGCGTGGTCATCGATAGCATCACCGCTTGTAATGCCAGTGAAGGGAATTAATCCGTGAGTTGGTTTCAGCCCGACACCTGGTTGAAAACACAATTGTTAGCTGCATGGGTGCGCAGAACTATGAGGTGATGAAAATAGCTTCCTTGACTAGACTTGGGGAGAGGCATTTTCAACATACATCCACAAAGGGCCGAAGGAACTCTGATACTCCCTCCCTGGTCGGTACCAATGGCTATGTCCGTAACCCCAGCAGCCACCAGTGCAGCACCCCCGGAAGTGCTCCCACCCGCCGAGTATCCCTCCCTATGAGGGTTCTCAACAGTTCCCTGAGCGCTCGTAAACGAGGCTGTAGAATTGCAGAAGTGCTCGCAGGTCGACGTTCCAAGGATATCCGCTCCAGCATCCAGCACACGCGTCACTACCGTGGCATCGGTAACCGGTGTCCATGGTTTGAACGCGTCACTGCCGTAGAACTGGGGCACTCCAGCCACGGCGATGCAATCCTTTATACTGGCAGTCTTGCCCGCTAGATATAGCGCACTGTTCTTGCTGCTCTGGGAGCCCCGGATCAGGAATTTGTGCGCCCATGCTTCGCCGAGTAACTGCTCTTCGCCTCGTGGTCGGCGGATATTTTCTCGTGGATACCGTTTCTTGTCGGGGACTGGTTGGTAGTCAGGGAGACTCGAGATGTGCTCTGCGCAGTCGTGTACGGCGGCCAAAAGTTCATAGTAGTCATTCGATTCTTTAGGGTCAAGCTGTACACCAAGGTGCTTCTCAAGGAGTGCCTCAGCGTCGCCCTTCCTAACCGGGTTGTCTCTGAGAAGAAGTTGATGTTAGAGAAGTACTGACAATTGAATTGCATTCTTAGTAGGTGGCATTGTCATATGCTAACATACGGGGAGATTTCTTTGAAAAACACCGACATGGCTGCTATCTTAGATAGGAAGCTGGTGATAATGCCGCGGAAGTGATGGTCTCTTGCTGATAAGAACTTGGGACTCTAGTGGTGGAATCGCAAAAGACTTCTGCGCGGACGCGACCTGAAAATGCACCCAGTCAAGGCTACAATCCTACCCACTCATAATAAACAGAAGGCGCCCGTAGAAGGGATATTTGAAGGCATCTCGATGACAAATCAGATGGATCTTTAAGCATTCAATTCAGTATTGTTCCAAGGTGCTCGATGCTTTCAACAGTCAGCCGGTAGATCGAATGGCAGCCGAGGCGAAGATACACATTGCCACCGGAGTTGGAGACTAGTTCGTGGAGACTAGTTCATTAGGCCCCGAGATAGTGAAGTTAGCGGAGACGTGGGAGACTAGAATACCCCAACCCTCGCCTCCACAGCTCCACAGACCATATTGATGGGGTGACCTCTGGTGTTATTTGCCCCAACCCGAACACTAAGATACATGCCAAGTGCCTTGGAGTAAACCGCTGATTCCCGATTCTCTGGGCCGGCTGAATTGGGACGGCAATGGAGTTATCGGGCACGCGCTGCGTAGGTGAATGGAGCGATACTAAATATGTAAGCGGAAGGCAACGCGGGCGCTCTAGGACTGGAAATGATGGGTGGAGGGTGGCATGCATCCCATGTTATTATTTTAAATCTGCGATTAATGCAGAAGTTCGATGTCCTCAGCGCTGCAGAACAGAACCAAAGCGAGACAATGGCCTCAGAAATCAACTCACAATCCATGAAGGTGGCCCACCTCTGTGAAGTATGTCTTTTGGTCACATTTAATTACCTGTCCTACCGGAATGGGACACATCCTGACTGAAATAAAATAAATCCAGTACAACAAGCCATATGAGATACAGAGAAAGCCAATTCCGGAAGTCAGAGATCATGAACTGCTCATCCGTGTCCATGCTGCTGGTTTCTGCCACTCCGATCTCCAGGTCATACAGGGACAATTCCCCACCACACTTCCCATGATCCCATCCCACGAGCCCTCTGGCGTCGTTGTTCGGGTAGGACCGAAATGCGCAGGCAGCTGGAAGCCAGGAGATCGTGTCGGAGTGCTCAATTTCAAGAATGCTTGCGGGCAGTGCACCGGCTGCCGTCTGTCACGGCGGAAAAGCGGCGGGCTAGACCCAAGATTTTGCCAACACCGAGAAATGGCAGGCTTCAGACATGATGGAGCCTTTGCGGAATATATGACGGCGGACCCTAATACGACAGTGTTGCTTCCCGAGTCGATCCCCTTTGAGCAAGCGGCGCCATTGATGTGTGCAGGGGTAAGTTAAGGACACCAAAATCCAAACCTTATTGGTGATAACTACGTGGGCTTGAAATGTGAAAGACTGCACACTAAAATTGGTATTACAGGCCACTGTCTGGGGAGCTATTGAGAAAGCCACCTCTAGTTTGGAACCTGGAGATGCCGTGGGCATTGTGGGAATAGGCGGACTGGGCCACTTAGGTGTTCAATTCGCAAAAGCATTGGGTTACCGGGTTGTGGCAATTGACAGCAGGCCAGCCGGCAGGCAGCTTGCAGCCGAGGTATCAAATCCCGAATTGGTACCGGACCTGGTTGTCGACTCGATGGCCGACGATGCCACTGCCAAAGTCCAGCAGTTCACAGATGGTGAAGGGCTTGCTGCCGCCGTTATCTGCACAGACTCGCTTGCTGCGAATTCCTGGGCATTGACACTTCTGAGGATTCAAGGTGTGCTAGTTGTCCTAGGCCTTCCGCCGCAGGGATGGCATTTTGACTCCGAGATCATGGCCTTCAGGGAGCTGGTGATACGAGGAAGCTATGTTGCGGATACTGAGTCTACCAAGCGGATGATGGAAGTTGTTGATAAGCACAACGTTCGGCCTCATGTTACTATAGTCGCGTTTGATGAGATCCCAAGGCTTGTGGAGGCTTACCAGGACCCATCATTCAAAGGGCGACTAGTTGTTCAGATATCAGAGTAACCTCTCGATAGAGTTCATGAGCTAATTTCACTGGCGTCTCCATGCAACATCATCCCCATCTTGGCCATGCTTTCGCCTACATCTTCCTTTCGTCCTACTTGATTAACAGTTCAATTGCCGAGCTCGGCCTGCAGGACGCGTATCAGTGATCGCGATTCCCCGCAGACGCTCACGCGAGTTAATGAAACTTTAGTGTCTGTTTTGTAAATACCCCGACTTCGTAACCGTCTCCAACGCCGATTATTCCTGATCGGGCATAGTAGAACCCCAACCCTACTTCCCCGTTTCTCCACCTGTATCTACTACTCCTCTGCACCTGATAGATCTATCAAACTCCAAGTCAGACTATGAAGTCGGGGTCAAGCCCCATCATGTGACAAGTTAGGGAGGGGTCGCTGGAGAAGACAATTGTGGTCTGCGATTGTAGGTATTCCAGCATCAATTGATCCCTATATCTCAACTTCGCCCCATATCCTCGGTGTCATTGCTCACGTTCTGATATCTTTCTCTCTTGATCCGATTCTCTTCGTGAAATTGTTTGGTATTTGTCTTTCTTTTGGGCAAAAGAGAAAAATAGAAAACTAAAGAAAGCAAAGAAGAAGTACCTGGCGTCATGGGCAAGAAGCGCGTTCTCATCGGTTACGGTGTCGACGTCGACGCTGTCTCAGGCTGGCTTGGCTCTTATGGGGGGGAGGACTCTTCAAATGATATTAGCAGAGGTAGGGAGAACCAGAATCCCGACTCAGAAGCCACCAAGTATCGTGTGCGCCTGCTCTAGGAGCATTCGCAACCCTGGATATGAAGCGATAGCTAACTGCTGGATTTGCAATAGGCCTCTTCGCCGGGACAGTCGGTGTGCGGAGAATGCTCAAGCTGTTCGCCAAATACGACATAAAGACCACTTGGTTCATCCCTGGCCACAGTCTCGAGACATTCCCCGAGGAGATGGCCGCAGTGCGCGACGCGGGGCATGAGATTGGGCTCCACGGTTACTCCCATGAGAACCCGACGGACATGTCTCTCGAGCAACAGCGAGATGTGTTGGACAAGACGTACAAGATGCTTACTGAGTTTGTTGGTAAGCCGCCGCGTGGTAGTGTGGCGCCATGGTATGTTCTCCTAGAAGTGAGGAGGGCGATAGCATGGGGATGGCGATACATCGTATAGTGTACTAACGGCGTCTCGGAACAGGTGGGAGACTAGCAAGGCGGGTGCTCAGCTCCTCCTCGACTACGGCATCCAATACGACCATAGCATGAGCCACCACGACTGCCAGGCGTACTATCTCCGGACCGGCGACTCGTGGACCAATATCGATTACACCAAGAAGGCAGAGGAATGGATGAAGCCGCTAGTAAAGGGCCAGGAAACTGGCCTTGTAGAGATTCCGGCCAACTGGTACCTGGACGACCTACCGCCTATGATGTTCATCAAGTCTGCCCCTAACAGCCACGGATTTGTAAATCCCCGGGACATTGAGGATCTCTGGCGGGATCAGTTCGATTACTATTACCGCGAGTATGACGAGTTCATCTTCCCCATTACAGTGCACCCAGATGTTTCTGGTCGGCCGCAGGTGCTCCTCATGCACGAGAGGTAGGCAGCCCCCCATATACCCTATGCCCCATATCTTTATGGTTGGATACTACTCCAAATTACTTCGGAGAGGCGTTTACTAACTCTCTTTATAATTACGATTCAGACTTATCGAATATTTCAAGAAACATGAGGGCGTAGAGTTCGTCACAATGGAGGAGATGGCGGCAGAGTTCAGGAAGGAGAACGATCCAGCGCCAGGAGCCGTGTTGCCCGCGGCACCCGGGGCGATCCTCAGGTGACGCAAGCAGGCGGCATGTCGTCGCACTCAACAAGCACCTCGGGTAGTGAATGTATCATGATAAAGTTGTAGATACGATTTGAAGCCATTTTCCCCTGTATTCTGTCCAAACGCTAGAACGTAATTTGTGAACTGAATGTGAATGCAGTGCTGTCTCCATTATCAATGTTGGCTAGATAAACGGCGGTGTGAGTTTCGGAGTCGAGCCCGGATGATTGTACCTTATCGATGATAACAAGAGGAACAACCTTAAGTGTTGGGAAGCTGAACGGTGTTGATGCATCATCCAAAACCACTCCCACTACGTCCTGCTATCGGCAAAGCCTACGGACGATAAGCGTACCGAGGTAATTTGAGCGAGGGATCGTACTAATATGACGTCCCATTCAGTCGTTCCATATATTTTTAGTGTCTGGGCGTGTCTCGCTCAATATCTTGGAGACTAGATTGCTCGTTGGGGCATCGGCGCCAGACTTTGGGGTAAATAGATAGCATCTAATAGTCCCTTATCGCGAATCTAACCTCAGCCTCTCATATCTGGAGAAACTTACCCCAAACCCGACCCACCGTTCGTCCATTTACCTGGTATCCTTAGCGTCAATAACTAATCTTTAACTTACCCCGACTCGAAAGCCTTGTTTTACCCCAGACCCACACCCCACACAACCATGACAGGGTCGGACCCAGCAACTGGGTAAGATCAAGGATTCTTCTCCTCTTCCGTGCAAAATGCGGTGTCGCGTGGCGTGAGATGCATCGTGGTGCATGGAATGGCTTATCTGGGGTAACATCAAGACTCAGATACTCGGATGCTGCTTGGATTAGTATCTTCTTAGCTATTTATTCACTTGTTGTCAACCCACTCCTTCTATTCCTACGACGTTCGAAGGATAAGGATATAAGGGCAACACGAGTAGCTGTTTTTTGTCTTTCAAGCTCACACCCAAGCCGGCCCGATTCAAACCCGTCCTCTGTCCTGAAAAGAAACCTCTTCTGTCTGATATCCCACCATGGCGCACAACACGTCTGAAAAGGGCGATGCGATAACGCCCACGAATGATCGAAGCAGCGGCAGCGGCATCGACATTGCAAAGGTGGAGAATGCAGATGATTCCTTTGAGGTGTTCAAGAAGCAGGAGGGCGTTGTCGATTTTCGAACCGTAGGCTGGATTCACGCCTCTGTCATCTTTCTCAAGGGTGAGCTTCTAGTCGATTTCCAATGTTGCGACGTTTTCTCATAATAGCAAGGATTCTAACACACTATCGACAGTCATCTTCGCCACGGGTGTTCTGACCATCCCTTCGGCCATGTACGTGCTCGGTGCCCTTCCCGGCGCCATCAACGTTCTCGGCTGGCAGTTCCTCAACACCTACTGTGCCATCATCCAAGGAAACTTTCGTAACTCCCATGCCGGCTGCCACTCTATTGCCGATATGGCCAATGTTGTGGGTGGACTCTGGTTGAAAGAAGTTGTCGGAGTATTCTTCCTCGTCACATATGCCATTGTAGGCGCGTCTGGCATCTTCGGTGCATCCGTCGGCCTCAATGCCCTGTCCAACCATGCCATCTGCACCAACTACTTCATGCTCGTCGCCACTGCTGCAGTGTTCATCCTGGCTAGCGCGCGCAAGTTCGAGAAGATTGCATGGTTGACGTGGGCTGGATTCCTGTCCGTCTTTATTGCTGTCTTTATCGTTGTGTAAGTGTGGTCTCGTTTTATGATGGCTTCTTAGCTTGTCCCTGCGGCATAGCCCTTGTAACTAACGTATATCCTCTTCAAAAGCGTCGGTGTCACAAAACTGGACCGACCTGCCGCGGCGCCCCAAGAGGGTGATTTCGACCTGGGCTATCATGTCATCGGCCATCCATCTTTCGTCGCCGGCATCACGTCCGTAGCTACCATTTTCTGCTCCGGCGCCGGCACGTCAGCCTTCCTTCCCGTCATCTCCGAGATGAAGAAGCCGCGCGACTATAACAAGGCCGTGTACGTCTGCATGGGTATCGTGACTGCTTCGTACCTCAGCTTCAGTCTGGTCGTGTACCGATACTGCGGCCAGTGGGTAGCTTCTCCTTCTCTGGGAAGCGCCGGCTACGTGGTCAAGAAGGTCGCCTATGGCATTGGTCTCATCGGTCTCCTCGTCAGCGCTTGTCTCTATATCCATGTGGCCGCAAAGTACCTCTTCGTCCGTATCCTGCGAAACTCGAAGCACCTCCAGTCCAACTCCGTTGTGCACTGGTCGGTCTGGCTCTCCTGCACCCTTGGAATGTCCATCGTGGCGTTCCTCCTCGCCTCCGGTATCCCCATCTTCAACTACCTCCTGGCGCTTGCCGGAAGCCTTACGTTCTCTCCCCTCGCCCTCGGACTACCCGGGTATCTTTGGATCTATGACCATGGCCATTACCGCAAGGGGGGATTCCTCAAAGCTACCGCCTACTGGCTCAACTGGCTCATGATCCTCCTGTCCGTCTTCCTGATGATCGGCGGAACGTACGGCGTCATCCAGCAGGTTATTGATGCGTATGCAAATGGTGAGATTAGCTCGGCCTTCTCCTGCGCAGATAACAGCAATTCTTCATAATTGAGGGATGCAGTCGGAATACGGATCGCTATGGGCTGTAACATAATTTTCTATATTTGGTTCGTCTCAACTTTGGTTAGTTTTCGATAGTTTTGTTCAATGATATGCAGACCCTGCTCAGAAATCCTTCGGGCTAAGGTCACTCCTTTAAGAGATATGAGAATAATATCGGGTATCGATGATACTTCGAAGTATCAATTAGAGTGAAGGCGCGTAGTATAATTCGAAAAGAACGCCAAAAGGCATCGAGAGATAGAAATCATCGAGATGGGATATCAATACTATCTACTACTCTACCCTAGAACCTAAAACGCGGAACTCGTAAACTAAGACGGCAACAAGGGCCGTGATGTTCATCAATGCTCAAAGTGGCAGTTGAAATTCAACGCCGGAGTAGACTGTTACGCCTTGCCTACTGTGCCCGCGGCAGCCCATGCCTCTGCACGCCTTCGGAGTCCGAGGAGATGCACAATGGCAGCACAGGCAAGTATCACGCCCAGAAACTCCAGAACAGCCTGGACAACGGGGAATCCATTCACCGTCGTCCGGTAGCCCCTAAGAAAGCCGTCGGGAATGGTGATTGTTTGGGTAATATCAAGTGAAGTGTATGAAGCGATGAACCCGTTCCAGCGGTCCTTGTCGATTATCACGGTCCAGTTTCGCAGCACAAAGTGGGTCGACACGATGACGCGGAAGAGAGAATACAAGAACAAACCGGTCGAAGAGAGGAGCAGGATCTAGTGTTAATAAAAGTTAGCAGCAGCGCAAGACAAACGTCCCAGTTGAAGGGTGCGATGTGGACTTACGGTTTTGCGTATGGGATGCTGGTTCTTTCTGATCCACGCGAAGCAGGAGAGCAGACCGAGATAGAGCGCCATGAATACAGAAAGGAAATCCATGGCAACCCCGATCTTGACTTGATTGCCCCTATCGCGGAAGTACGCCTCATCACCGACGCTAAACATCTTTCTCGCGATATAGTACGGGCTCAAGCCACTGCCGCGAGCGGATGTCTTGAGCTCCTCGACCTGGTTCGCCGTCAACGTGACACCAAAGTCACGGTCGCCCACGAGCCAGATCCCCTCTTCCTTGTAAGCACGCAAGGCGGCGGCGGAAACGACAAAGTCCAGACAAAGATACGCGATGCTAAGAATGGCGTACATGGCTAGTAGGGGCCAAAAGACGAATCCGAACAGCTTCTTCGCCTGAAGGGCCGCGAAAACGGCCGCGAACAAGAACACCACACCAAGGCGCTGGAGAAGGACCACGATAGAGGTTTCGTATCGGTATCCGACGGGTATGTCATTTTCCCAGATGAGCAAGCCGAAGCGAACGCAGAGAAAAATGAAGCTCGCGAGGAACAGGGAGATCCCCCTTGAAGCAATCGCGCCTTCAATGCAGGTTTCAGGGTAAGAAGAAAGAGGACTATTAAGACGATGGCCCAGATGATGTACACGACAAGCTGCCCATAGAGCTCGCTGTTCGAATACAAGCTCACGTACGAGTGACCGTAGAGTTCCGTTATTGTAAAGTGGCATGGGTTGTCGCCGTATCGACAGGCCGAAGAGGAAGAGCCACTACCATTCGAGCCGCCGCCGCGACCGCCACTACGTCCTCGAGCCATGACGAGATGCGTTCAATGTTAAAGACGGGAAAAGCCAGCCACAATGATGTTATAGACGTATTGAGGGGGTTCTCGGTCTGGGAGTGATCAAGCTTGGGTAGAAGCAAAGGATCAACTGGCGCTGTCGTCGAGTCGGAGAGTGAAGAACACGCGCCAGCCCCAAGGAAAAGTCTAAACTAGTATCCCGCGAGCCTAATTATAGACTCTCCCCAGCCCTATGGCAGAAATTCTACGAGCCGGTAGTTGCCCAAATAAGCTGCACCAAAAGCCGGCCTAACTTCATCCTGGACAGATGAAGATATTGTCAGTGATTGGTTTGCACAGCCCCAACACACTCCTACCCTCCTCGAAGCGACCCAAAGAATGAGATTTGATTTGCTAATTTAATCAGGCCAGTTTACAGGGTTCCCCTGGCATACAGACAAATGATAATAATCTTGTCACCACCTCGGAAAACAGCCAGTCCCAAAGCTTGTTTTTCTGAGGTGTCAAGAGGATCTACGGGTCACGTTTGTGCGGGACTCGGAATCATACGAAGTATTAAGATAAGGTGTATTAAGGGGTATTGCGTTAATTCACCTCTTAATACTTGCTACTAGTACTTCGCAATCGTTGCCTTTCCAAGGATGATCGCAGGCATCCACAAAATACCGAATGGTATTGAAGGATATCACATCCTTACAAAGTTGATTGAATGGGTGGCCTTGAGGGCGAGCGAGACGAGATGGCATCATTCACTATTACAGTCAATCCCCGCCTCATACACGCCAAATGATAATTAACGAGAGAAACCGTTCCATGTCCATTTGCCCCTTTGGAAAGCAGTCTCTTGCCTCAACTCGGCAGGGTTTCTCTCGGCACCGAAGCGCAAGATCTGTGCTGGGGATCGCAATGTTTCAACCAGTACGTGGATGATTTCCAAGTCCGTCTCGCTACCATTGCCCTGTAGCCTCGGGATTGCTCCTAGGAGATTTACCCATTCTGGTTCTTAGGTCTGATTCTAAATAATTGCGTGGACCGGGTAACGTCCGGCATTTTTGCGGATTGGAAATCGACGGAGAATAAAGTTGGATGAACTCGTTGTCCCCTCATTCGCACCCTTCCCCAGGAAACCGTTCAGCACACTCCACCTCGTATGCGCTTCGTTGCTCCGCCTTTATACTCGCAAATGGCCGAACCTCTGCCTGTGTCGCCTCGTCGAGCGAGTCGGCACAGTCTTCTCCGTCTGCCTGACTATGTATAGCTTGCCAATAGATGTCATCGATATCCAAGCACGCCCGTGCCGCGTAATTAAACCAGAAACGGCCGCTGTTCCACGAGTCTCGCATCCGGGTTGAAAGGCGCGGCTCCTTTGCGAGCTTCCCACCTCCGCCTATGGCTGACTTTGCCTCCACTCGCTCTAGACCTCGCAGGAACTGCTCCATCCTAGGCACATATCGCGCCAAAAACTCATCCATGCTATAATATTCGAGCCACATGTCTAGCCCTCGCAACAAGAGTAGCCACCAGGGTAGGTCATAGGTGAATTGGGACGGCATGCTATTGATGAACTCGAAGTCAAGCAAGGCGGTGATGCGGAGTGTGTTTAGGTCGATTAGCATATTGGGAGGTTGCAAGTCATCACAAAAGACCTTGAACGGTCCTCTGTCACCCATGCAGTACTTTGGGATGAGCTGCTTGAACCGATGGCGAGCGATGAAGCGCTGGCGAACGTCGGCCTCATCACAAGTAAGGTTTCGCTGGGTCTTGAGATGGAGAATGTACTGATGCCCGATAGACTAGAAAAAGCCACTCGCGCGATCAAATGGCGCGGTAGGAAACCGGTCCGGAGGGTAGCCTGTCAAAATTGCTAACTCGTTCATATTAAGCGTCAGGGGCCTGCCCGTGACAGTCCATCTCTCTGAAGCGGCATCCTTGGAGATTGCTCCGATCTTCGGGAACTCGAGTTGAGAAATCTGAAGCAAGTAATCGGCAATTTGATCATAGATAGCGTCGAGCTTTACATCATCAATGTTCGGGTCTAGGATCATGTCCGCCTGGTCGTCTTCGCTCGGTTCTCTGAGGAAAGTCGATAGACGAGTGCCCTCGATAAAATCCATGATAATGAACGGTCCTAATTGCTGCGGGCTCTCCTCAACTGGACCCCAGCGGCGAATACAGGGCAGGGGAACAGTGGTGTGCTTGCGAAGACACTCAATCACCTGTACTTCGTTTGCGACTTTTTCGGCTCTCCATGGCGACATTGTATGACCAGGCTTTGCAAAGCGAATGAGGACACTGGGCTGCTTCCCGGCAAAGCCGATGTGGAAGCTGAGGTTAAATGAGCCCTTTAAAAATCCAAGGTACTCTCCAGTTCCCTCACCATCCAAGCAAGCATCAACAAAGGTTACGACTTCATCTCTTGCATCGATGAGCTTCCTTATCCAAGCACTGCATTCATTATCAGCGTCTGCTTCAACAATCCTGTCGTGGCACGTTATTTTCAACTTAAGCACTCGGTAGGATCAGGTGGTCGTGTGAGGATGCTCTGTCATAAAGCTGGAGCGGTTGAAGCGTAGGATAGAAAACAAGGAGGGAATTGAAGTATTTCGAGGATTTGTATTAGTGCATAACTAATATTTGCCTAAGGCCAACTTCACTTGACAACCGAAGAGAGGATCGAGTCATGGACAAACCAACGCCCAACGCCCAACGCCCAGTCCCGTGGATGTTTATTTTCTTTTATTCCTCCTCAAAATTGATAGCAACGGAGACATGACATGCTTCAACCTTTAGCAATTCCGAACTTCAAGCCCAGCCCGATGCTTTACGTTCCCGGATAGTCCGCGACGTCTATCAGAGCAAAATCCTCCTTCCATCCGCTCTCGAAATCACCCATGGCGGCGGTGTCCGTATCAGGACCGGCCACTGTCGAGAACAGTGGAGAGCTGAGACGAATGTGTGTAAGTTTCAGCAATGATGATACGCAATATTCATGAAAACCTTGAAGGACCTCACCGTAGTAATCTAATGGATTCGCCTCCCGTAATATCGGGGAAGATAAGAAATGCTCCCGATAGTAGCGTATTTCGGAGTTGTGTTCACAGTCTGGGGAATCCAGCACTCCAGGAGAGACTCCCCAGTAATCGACGAGGTGTAGAATCTCAAGCGATGGGGGAAGACAGGCCGCGAGCACCATGGATGGATGTGGAAGGACGGGTTTACCTATCCATGCAACATCGATTGTCAGGTGTTGGAGTCGTTTCATCGCAGCTAATCGAAGTGGCGCTAGGATCTCGCCCGTCAATGTCGCCTACGGATTGCCAGTGAGGCACAGAGTTGTGACCGTGTCCCTGAACCTTCCAATTCGCTTGGGCAAGCCAGATTCGTCTCGACCCGTGCCAAATCCACTGCGAGCAGAGATGTACAGTACTAGTTGGTGCTACAACTGGACGCGTCTTGATCTCATTCGCTCCAGTCCATCGTAGGCCGGCAGCCGTATATCGGGTTGCCTGTTTAGCTCCTTCTCCTCGCTAAATATCATCCCCCACGCGATGCTATCTGCCAGGGCCACCTCAGCCCGCAAGCGAATTGCCCGTAACTTGGGGCAGACAGCGACCAAGGATTGAATGACCGAGAAGATGAAGGTTGTGGAAATGTTGGAAACTAAGACTCTAGCATCAGCGTCTTGAGACTCGGCAGGAACTCTGGTGTTTTGGGTGCGATTTCGGGCCGACATTTGTTAGCCGCACGCCCAGATTGAAGGCTGGTCGATATTTGAGACAGAAGTTCGGCCTCCCAAACGCTGCATATCTTGAAACGGCGGGGAAAGCCGCCCCATTCGGACGATAGCCTAGACCGGTCAACGGCTGCTATGCTGAAGGAGAGGAACAGAGACCATACCTTGGGAAGCTTGAAGAGGACCCATCCGAGGACATTCGACGGCTTCAGAATTTTGTCCTCCCCCAGACCCAATGCTTTTCGAATGGGGCCTTCTTCGAAACTCAGCCGGTAAGTGGACTAGTAGACGTCTTATATCAGTGGTCGCAGTTCTGCCGGCATGTCGTGGTCCGTCTCGGGCAAAGAGCCTAGCCAGGCAAACTCTTGGACCTGTTGTTGCCAATACGGCACCAGCATGAAGGTGCGAAAGAAGCATAAGAGCTCTCGAAAATCGTTTATAAGCACCTTTTGATACAGAATGCGCCTAGCAGCGACGTAAAATTCCTTCGATGTCGAACAACATGCCCAGAGTGTGCGACGACATTCGGCAAAGTCCGGGGCTGGCACAGGCTTGCTTCTTATTTGGGTAGGGTCAGCTATCGTTGGATTGCCCGTTGGAACAAGGTAGCTTACGATCTGGTGAATGAGCTCTAGTGGGAGGCGGGACCTGCCGTGCAGTCCTTTGCGGACGCTTGTAACATGTTTGGAAGAAGGGGAAAAGAGAATTTGTTTTGAGAAAAAATAAAATAAAATGAAATAAAATAAAAGAAGGTATCGGGAAATCAATTTTGGCAGAGAAAATGGTTGAGAAGAGAGCCAGTTTCATTATGGTGAGGGAGGGTGAAAATAATATTAGGCAGCCAGATCACCACGGCAGAATAAAATTCCAGGCAGAAACCGACCAGGGTTGAGGCACAGCCAACATCTCCAGTGAACAACCGCGGCTTCTCCCAATTTTCTCTCGATTGATCCAGTTGTCTCCATTCGACAGCTGTCAATAAATGCCACCCCTTATGTTAGTTCAGCCTGGTCCGGATGGGACGCTCGCTTGGGAGACCTCGAATACCCATTGATATTTGATGCTGAAGATTTCCCGCACAAATGAAATGGTTACATTCTTAGCTATTCTCTTTCAAATCTACATTCATTCAATAATAAAAGCCGGAAGTTTCAAAAGTCTCCTCCCGAAACCTTCGGGTTGACTAATTTTAGCAGACCCTATCCAGTCTAGGGACAGCCCTCTGCAACGAGTAAATCTCACAACTCGGACTACCCAGGAAGCCTTGAGCTTCATGGGGAGTGTCATCTCTTTTAGCAGTCTCCCAAGCTGAGTGGTAAAATCTCTCGGAGGGTCGTAACAGCCGCCGTTCCTTCTCTTTCTACTAGCCCGCTTGCCTTGCCTAGTCCGAAGCTCTCTGGGGCCTTTGTATCGCGTCTTAGCTCTTTCCCCTGCTGTATGCTTGACTGTCACTGATATTCTCACTTCAACCTCATTTGTCAGGTGCTGATATCGCTTTTTCCTCTTCTTCCACTGTGCTTGTTGATATCGATGATCCCATGCTAGAGACTGTCTTCAAGGGCGGTCGAGCGTTGGTGTCATCTGGAAGCCTCAGCTGTGGATGGGCTTCATCCGTAATGTCCAAGATGGCGAGCTTTTCATTCGAAAGTGTCACTGGATTGACTCCCGCCGCGTTGGACCAAGTCCCAAGACCGACTTGTTCATGCGCCATCCTCTGGAGCTGCAAGACTGTATTGGCAGACCACTCCAGGCGTGCGTAGGCACGCTCAGGGTCCCGGCCATTGGCCTGGCGAAGTCGCTCGATTCTGCTAGCCAGAGACTCAATCGAGAAGTCGAGCAGCATGATGATTCCGCCAAGAACTAGGATTAGACCGACACCTAACATAGAAAAAGACAGGTATCGAGTGCTAATTATTTTCTAAGTAACCACCAGCATCACGTTAGTTGAGAGAACATATATTCTGAGAAGGATATGGGGATCCTCGTTTACCTGGCTGTGACACAGCTCGACCTCCTCAGTTCCATTCGGAGCCTTTCTGAATGACTGCATCTGCTGAGGGGGACCGTTCGCGGCCTCCACGAAGGAACCCTGAATGGAAGTCAAGGACGCAGTGACCCAATGTTCAACCTCCCGCTGCCATTGATTACCAGGCAACGGGCCCTGGACGTTGTTCGACAACCCGTGTCTAGATGTCAATGAGCCGGCTCCTAAACGGTCCACGACCCCGGAGATGGTAAACAGCCCGAGTCCCAACACGGAGTCAGCGCGCTTAACCAGCTTCTTCTGCCTTTCAGTGTCCCAGGGAGCGTAGCGGTCAAACGTGTCGTCTGCCATGCCTCGCAGAGGGGTACACTGCCTGTCGCCGGCAGTGTTGGGATTGCAAATCTGGGTTTGCATGGAACATCCCAACACAGTTACAAGCTCGTCGCGGTAGAAGGTGGGCCGGGTGTGGTTGGATACGACGTTTATCATTTCCGGGCCTTTCCCGTGAGCCGAGTACCACGGATCTTCCACGGTGTCAGCATAAACCACGCCGGGAGCGGAGAGGAAGAAGAGCATGACGTCGGCATCTGTCCGAGCCAACTGCGGGATTGGCTGAAACATAGAGTACATCGCTGACATTTCGGGATCGCCACCGTAAAATTTCAGGAAACTATTATTACTAGTTAGCGTGCATAGCTTTACCGAATCAGTGTGGCTGACATGGGATAGCCTACCCAATGTTGTAGTCCAGTTTTGCGGTGGCCCTGGTGTTAGACCCCGATACTTTGACAATCGAGTTGTTGATGGGCATTTGATACGAGAAATTACCCTCAGGGCCGCCAATCGCTCCATAGTAGTATCTCATGACAGGCTCCGATGAAGAGTCGTTTGCGGCCTCGGCAAACCCCTCGGTCACCAACGGCGCGCAGTGATGGTAGAGGCGCACGGAAAATCTCTCTTCGGGTCGAAGATTCATACCCAAGTGCGTATCGCTGTCAATGTATCCGGTATCGACAATGAGATTGTTGGTTTGGGATTTACACATGCTGTCATCAAAGGGACAACCAGCATTGCGCTCAACCGTCGTCGGCAGCTTGGGAGTGACGTATAGGTTGCAGTCGTCCGATGTGGAGGTATTCGTGTAGCAGCGTAGGGCGTAATTAGCATACGCCATGACACGCTGGCTTTGGTATGGCTCGAAGAGCAGGTCGTATCCGTCCGGATCCTCTACATCGTTGCTCGTGAGCGGGCCGCAGTTGTCTCCTCTGAGGAGAACTTCGTTGATGGTATCCGCCGTGACCTGGGAAGAGAAGATGCCCGCGATCCCAAAGGCTGCAGAGATGAAGATGGCGAGGAGAATTATGGGGATCAGTCTTCGCGCAGGTCGTTGGGCGCGGTTACGCCACATCAGGAGGGAATTCCCCAGCATCCACGCGGCATCCTGGGCGTTGCTGACGTTCCGAAGGATGGCCTGCCGTTGATGATAGAGGGCGTCTTGGGGGTCGATGGACGAAAGCATCCGGTGCATGGCGAAGCAAGCGATACGCCAGGCACTCTTCCCTGTCGCTGCCACGTAAATGGCGAGGAAGGCGATGAGAAAAGCGCCGTGTTGTTTCGTCAGGGTCAACGTTGCGCCCGTGATGGGTCCTCGGGACCAATTGGTCCAAAAGCCGAGATAGACATGATAGCTTTCGGAACCTTCACTTGCCACGGCGCTCATTGCAAAGAGAATGACAGTTAAAACAAACAACAAAAGGAGGCCCGAAACAAACAAATCAAGTTCGGTGTCGAATCAGTTTCATCAAATTTGGGAGCGCCTCGCTCAGCAAGGGTAGAGTTGGATCCCGTAACAGGGAGGGAAGACCAAGGGAGGCATCGTGGGATACAAATATTATTCCCATCTGTCTGATAATAGTATCTAATATCGAAGTGGTTTCAAAATAACAATAATTGCCGTGTTCTGGACGCAGCCCTACTGGGCTTTTGGACGGTGATGATGGCCCGTTGGGCCCCCAAATGCCGAAATCTGACAAGCATTCGAGAGTGGGGGAGACACGGTTTTAAAATTAGAAGTTCAGGCAATTTTGGCTGTACGCGCATCCGCGGCAAGAGATGGTTCCGGAGCCAATGGCATATCGCCCTCCTTGGTCGCTTGTTAAAAGCGTCGTTTGGATAAAGGCAACACAGCCATAGCCACAAAAGGCGGCAGAAAATGATTGATAGCAACGCGATGCTAAAATTGGTCGATGCAAGAAGCTAAAATTGGTTGGTGCACAACACCTCTCCGCTCAGGACCAATGTAGGCCTCTATTATTGGGCTAGTTCCCGTCTCACCTGCATTATCTGCATCGCCACACCGAACCGCCCCCGGCCCCCCCCCACTCCTCCCCTTCATCAACTTTTCATCTAATCTATTTTTCCTGCCCTAACTCCTCACACCCATAATGGAATCTCTCAATATCCATATTGACGTCCTTGATGGGTCTGTTGCGGAGACTTCTTTGAGGAAGTCCAAAGATCGCTCAGCGAAGCTTCTAGGAATATCGGCAGCACGGCTCAGAGCACTCACCGGCACTTCTTCTCACAAAGAACCAAATGTTCCTCAATGGGCTCTCACCACCGACTTTTCTGAGGCAAGAGTGGCCAATCTCCTACGTGACGAGACGACGTTCAGCCTAACTCCAACAGCTCTCTCGAAGAAGTAGGGAACTCGATTCTCGCGCTTCTTCCCGTTAACGCTTCACATTCAGCCGAAGTGTTTTCCGTCGCTGAGCTATGTCTCGAGATTGCCGTCCAGATCCCATATAATCATTTATCTCAGCAGAAGCTTGCCCAACTGTGTCGACATCTGTCACGATCGCCCAAGTTCGTATCAAAGTCCATATCATCGGTAATGATCTGTCAATAGAGTGAATTTCGCAAAAGGTTTCATAATAACAAATAGTCGCAGGGAGGCGAGGAGTTGTACCACACTCATTAGGCTCTAAAAGAAGTCCTCAGAGACAACTTCCAAGGTAGGCAGTCGCCAGCATTTATCCTTGCTCAGTTAGCCCAACAAACTAAGCTGACTACCCAGGACCGCAAGCCGAAGAGACTCCTATCCACTGGGTCAACTACCACGCCTTTCTTGCACGACTACAAACAACCGGTATTTGGGGCCCGAGTGCGACGTACATGGTCTGGGCCATGCGTGATGCATTCGAAAAGGAGCCGGAAGTGGCTTAGGAGAAGAAGTATCACGTCATGGCGGCAGCCCAGTGGGTCTTTTGGAACGGCCAGGCCTTTTTCCAAAGTGCATTCTGTCCTGGAATTATCTGTGATGTCAATGACACGGCCCTAGCCTTCGGAAGCTTGTACAAAGAGTCTGGAGACCCGCTCTCTCTTAGCAGATGGTGTTTCTGGAGGGATGGTTTCCACGAGGTGGTCAGGGATGGTGACTATGGCAAGGAGTGTAAAGATCTTGCGTCGAAGGCTCATAGTATGATGGATTCAATCGAGAAGAGCCTGTCGTTCTAATTCTGATTTGTGTGGATTGTACCTTGAGTCTACCTTGGTTTTGCTGGAGTACGATTCTGTAGAGCCATGTTAGTGCAATTTAACTGCCACCTCTCAGTAACCCAAGTCCCATGTCTAGACTTTCTATCAACACTACTTGGAAGATGTGCTGCACGTTGTGACCAGTGAAGGAGC
Organism: Scedosporium minutisporum; assembly: GCA_034774675.1. NCBI lineage: Eukaryota > Fungi > Ascomycota > Sordariomycetes > Microascales > Microascaceae > Scedosporium > Scedosporium minutisporum. Next base: position 23,636 of record SJVG01000054.1, read on the forward strand.
GCCTAGTGTTTTGTTGAATGTTCAACACTGAGAGCGGTTGTGACAAACTCGGCATCGGTGAATGCCTTCGTGACGGCTCTCCGCAAGTCACACCGATGACGTGATTGGAGAAAAAAAAAAAGAAGTTACTCCGTAAAGTGACTCTTCAAGAACCTCCGAGCTCCTTCAGGAGCTCTACAGGCTATAGACGCATATTTTGACTGCAAATGCAGGGCTGGGCTGGGTAATAATAATGACAGTGCAGTGGCCCTAAACTGACACCTTCTAACGCTCCCAACATCTTCAGTAGGACGAATGCTAAAAACACTCATTTTAATGCCGGTCCTCTTGACATATGCGCCTTGCGATATGAAATGTTCTGGCGTTCTGCAAGATCGCCCAATGTCGTTGGCATACGCCTGTTCTGTGTGCCTGTGCAGGTGAGAGAGAAGCCAACCTGGGTCCAGTGTGTCGACCATGGTCAGTTGTACCGAGGTATATCCGTATCATTATTCTGGCAACAATGGTGAAGAAATTAGGCTTAGTCATCGGGTCTCTGATCGTCGAATCGTCAAATCCATCAACGCGTCTCTCACAACAGAGGATCTGTTCACGCGCCACAGCCGCACCCATTTGTCGTCAACTAGATAAGGCGGTTATATCAAATGTGCAGTCCCGCAATATGAGACTCAACGGTCTCATTCCTGTTCTCTTCTAGTTACCAGGGCTGTGCCTCTCGATCTTTTGGTGCTGCCCCCAACGCTGCTTTATCTTCCCAATGTCCCCTAGACGACATGTCGCTGTTGAGCCTCGATGTTTTCTCTGCGACCATGCCCTTCCTGAGGCGAAAGGATTCGCCCATCAACCCAAATTCGTTTCGAGTAAGTGGCTGGGCCTAGAACCCACCATTCCTTGTATAACTATGTTAACACAAGTCTCCACAGTTTTCTCCGTCCGTGGCGACACTGGCGACATCTATACAGACACCAGCTCCTCCGCGGACATCTTAGCCTTTGCTGAAAACAACTGCGACCGAATTGATTTCGAAGTGCGCGGTGTCCGCCATACATTTCTCAGATACCATTCTGAAACCGCGAGTGATGTCATTAGAGAGAATTGCGGATATTGTTTCCGGGTTCAAACGCCCTTCTTTTCACACCTAGAGTGCTGGAAGGTGGCGAAAAAGCATGGGATTGAGACTGCTCGGCTTTACCGGTTGGCCTGCCGAACGCAGCCCTTGGCGCCTTGGAGAGGCGACCACCCCCACGTAAGAATTTGGGGGATTCCTTCGCTCACAAGGCTTATCAACACAGAAACCGCTCTGGGGCGGGTCATCGCCGACGTATCTCGGCTGCCTCTTGAACTACAGTGCAAGATTATGCTGGACCTGGAACAGGATTCCACAGACCAGTACGCGCACGACCGATATAATGGGATCCTTGAAAAGGCGGCGGTGCCTAAATGCAGGGCCGATTTGTTTATGCGTCTTGCGACTGTGGAGCTAGAGACTGTGCCGCTTCTACGGCATATCGACCCAAAAGTGCATCCTGTCCCACGTACCATTCTTCCGTCTACTTGCGGGGCCGACTCCGTGTCGACCTTGTACATTAGCACACGAAACATCTTCGGACGAGACTATATATCGGGTATCGGCTTTAACCAGAGCGACGGAGATTTGATATCCATTCAAGTTGTATCGCAAAACATTAAAGGCCTGCGATTTGCTCTTGGAAGGTTCGGCCTTCGAGCAATTCGAATTCTTTACTCTGATGGATCTTGTTCCCGTTGGCTCGGAGATCCCTCGGGTAGCTGGTTCGGCCATGCTGAAGGACCTTCTTTCCATAACCTCTCCTATGTTGAAGATGTTCGTACTGTCAACTCCTCCCCTGACACTCTTTTACTCCCCTGTTTCTCTGAGGGCTTAGACTCTAATTTACGAATGAGATCATAGGGGCTTTGTGTTGTGCAGCTCAGGATGACCAAGTCTATTTGGCAGACTCGTAGCAGTGTGAGACGCGCTCTGACTGACCAGGAGTTCGACGCTCCTCCTGGAGAACCATTTGCGTTCACCTGCAAGCCTAGTGACCACTGGCCTCGGCTTTCCTTGCCTATTTATCGGAGATGGAAGTTGGTTTGCCACTTGCCGCTCCAGTTCGGTTCGAGCTATAGCACGGGTCTTACAATGTACTGGAGCGGGCGCCTTCTAACCGGTATGGCGTCATATGGACCTACAGGGCAGACGGCGTCTATAGGCCATCGTACGGGAGAAGCGATGCACTTCCCATTAGCTCCCGGGGAGTATTTTACGTCTTTGTGGATCAGACCAGGAAACAAGTCCGACCTGATAACCAGACCATTCCTCGTCACTGTGAGTCTTACTCCATCCTTAGTCGTCCAGCTCTCACGGTTAAGCTAATACAAGAAACATCAATAGCTCAGCACGAATATGGGCCGCACATGTCATTTTGGTCCCCATCGTATGGTGAGATTGGCATTCGACCTGATCACCTTACCTTGCGCTTGGGAGAGGGTCAGTTTCTGGAACGGCCCTACCAAAATTACCGGTATTCTCGTCGATGCCTATAACGAGCTGGCTGCGGAAGGGTATTGCAATCTAGGACTTGTTGAAGAGCCCGTTAAGTTCTCCAACGATCCGGCGATGCTACCACGACCGACACTGGAAGTTTTTGAGCGAGAGGACTACGAACGGTCTTCTCTTCGACGCCTGACAACGGGCTCGACTTACGACGTGATGAGCATACGGTTACGTAGGGTTGGGCGTCGGTGCCTTGGTCTCCGCATAGTTCACTCTTCTGGATTGGATGACTTCCTCGGGTCGTGGGACCCACGCGACACTACATCAGTCTCTACTTTGTATGACTCTACGGAAGGCCCCTTGACGGCCCTTATTTTCCAAATGGCACAGGGCCAGAATGGTCGTCATTATGTTAGCGACATCATCGCTTGCGCAGACTCGGAGGCCTTGCACCCCCCTCAAACGCCGGTTCGTTTCCTCAGCATTAATCGTGGCTCTATCTTTAAATGCTGACCTATCCTTTGCAAACCTAGTCTACCCCTGCAGACACAGGATCTCCCCAGCGCTCAAATCTGCTTCAGGACAATCATGTTTGGCAATTCCCCTGCGGGAATCAGGAAAAGGTACGGTACCGAACCCGCCCCCCACATTGGGTCCCGAATAATTGCCCCCCAGCCCCTGCACCAGTTAAGCGCCGTCCTGACACGTATCATGCAGAGACTCGCCTGGTGGTGTGACGGCGAGTCTGACGAATTACGCGAATACGATCCACAACCGCCTGCGGGAATATTGAACCGTGGGAGACCGGCGGGCGTATACGCCTTGATTTGGGAGCCACCAAAGAAATTGAAGGATCTTTTGTGGTGGGTCGAAGGCGGACCCGAATTGGAAATGGGGGTGAATTAAGCGCTTCGGGCGACTTCCGTGACAAGGATCCACGTAGCTGCGCCTTCAACCTCGCATATTTTTGTCTCGGGTCCATAATTCACGTCGCGCCCTACGTGGCCTACGGCGAAGATCGAAGATCGAGGTAACATTGGCAACTTCGTCACCCTGCCCCGCGCCTTTCTGACGGGTGGTCCCTCGGGCGCTTAATCCAGGATCAAATGACCTCTGCGTCTGTGATTGACTTCACTAACCTTGTACGTTTCCGTTTCCTCTGGACAAATTCCCAGCCAATGAACCTGAGCCACCCTGGGCTTGATGTTAATTCGGGAAACCATTGGAGTCTGGACACTCACCTTCGGCTGCGAAGAGAGCGCTTCAGTGTAGGAAGGGGAAAACAAAAAGCCGTCAAACATGAATACCAAGCCAAGAGGCCGAGAGATTGCTATAAGAGTAGACGAGGATCGCGACATGATTTCATCAATCTCGCACATACCCTTAAGCAATCCTCTTTGAAAGACAGTTCTCAGTGGCATCTCCCGTCAATCAAGTGCCTCCTCTACTGCCAAGCCTCCATTCCCCCCTCCTTCTTGTGTTATCTTGCACCATGTCTGTGTCTGCCCAACTTGCCCTTACATCTGATGCGCTTGACATCCCATTAAAAGGGCTACTCCTCGATCACAGGTTCGCCAAACTGTACAAGGCGGCCAAAGTCCACTGGTCGGGGAGAGTACAGGCCGAAGTATCCCCTTACGAGTCTCATACTACTGCTTTGTATGAAGATATCTACAATCACATCCTTTTCAGCGGGCGAGAGTACGGCAACAATTCTCAGCAGGGCCCATTCCTCAAATCTCGAAAGGCGTGTGATATCGTCACGCGCTACTGGGATCCGGTGGGTAACGAACGCATATTTCTATTCACGGAGGCCAAACGAGACGCGGAAAGGAACTACAAGAAAGCTGAGAAACAGCTCATCGGTTACCTTGACGCACATCTGGATTCCGAGAGGATCCTTCCAGTTGTCTTTGGAAGTGTCGTTTGTGGTGGCGAAATGGGGCTCTTCTACATGACGTATAGCGATCGCCGGCTGGTCCCGCTCTGCGACTATATTGACATTGGCAGCGACGATGCCAGGATAATCTCTACATTGGTCCGAGTTATGAAGGAATGGGTCATGTCGCCGAAGCCAACTTGGTCATTGCTAAACGACTGCTTACAGCGGTCCAGCCCCCCTGCTTCCTCTAGTCTCGGATCCTCCCCTCCTACCATCCGAGGCCGCTCGACTAACTCGCCTCACACCCCCGTCAACCCAAGCTCCCACCTCGCTAGCTCATCTCTAGCCCTCCATCCTTCCCCTTCTCTCCCTCCGGCTAGCCCTTCGCGTGTCCCCTGTCGGTCTCCTGCATTCGACCGCAGCCCTAGCAACCACCGCACCTCGCACGTCACTGGCCCTTCTACCTCGGCCGGCGCTTCTCGCGAGTCTAGTCGTCATGAATATGCTCGTACGACATTGCGTCCAGGCCAATCAAGTACCCTTGATGTCGAGCCCAATCCGTTTGCAAGCTCCTCCCGGCGACCCTCCCCGGCGCCTCCGAGTTCAAGGTCCAATTCCAGGTCTCCGCCGAGTAGAGACATCAGGCAGCGCACCCCACCACGACCCAGGATTAACCCTGCCTTAGACTTCGAAGCAACTGTTGCGATCAATAAGTGGGGTACCTCGATTGGCGATACCGAGTTCCTCGTCCAAAGCCGAGATAGACTATTCCGAGATTTCTACGTCAAAGGTTCCGTGTGGGAACCGGCTGTGTTCATAGGCAGGAACGGGCAGGAGGATCGGTGTTATATGGTGCAGGATCCTAGATCTAGGACGGTTTATACTGAGAGCATCGACCCTTCCAGGCTAGGTCGTGTTGGTCCTGCAAGAGACCAGAACCCACCGCGGTGGGCTGGGACATCCGCGCGGTAAATCTGAGAAGCCGGAATAATATCGGTCGGGGCAGGCAAGGGTGAGTGTCGGATCTTTGTCGGATGTGCTCCTTCTTTGGACCGGTTTCCATTTATAAGAGGCGCAGGGTGAAGGGAAAGGGGAGAAGGTTATGCTTCCTCTTGAATCTGTTCTGATTTGTATTTTTTGTCTTTTTGTCCTTTTGTCCTCGGTTATGTTTTTTCAGTGTTTGCTTTTTTTGGTTTTTTTTTTTTTTCCTTTTTTCCGAGTTTGATTTCCATTAATAGTTTGCATTGTATTGTCCTGCGATTGTTCGTTTGTATTTACTGGTCTATGGATGCCTGAGGTATTTTAATGGAAACTATAATTATCATGTTTCCTTCGTTTCTTTCTAGCCTTTTGACGGTCTCGAATCGGAAAGTAAGATTGGTAGAGTTCCCGATATTCCATTGTTCTCTTTATTCTGATGTCATGTTTCGTGTTGGAAGTCTTGAAGATGCTGTCGCCCGGCTCACGGAACCTAAAAGTTAATTCATAAGCGTGATTGGGAGTCTAAACGAAATTGATTCGCGAGAACCACTTTGCTGGGACTGATATGATGGAAACGCGAATGGGAACAACGGGCAACACGCATGCCCTCGACAGTGCAACAGCCATGGTCACCGGACATCATTGATGTATGAGGACTAGTCTTGTCGCCCTCAAACTCCAGCTTTTCAAAAACTGAGCCTCGGCCCGCCCCCCTCGAAAGGCTCGTTTACGGTTATCCCGATCCCCGCAGTCAGAAAGAGGTTTAGAGTTCCTCTCCGCATGTTTATGATAGCGGGTCCGCACCCAAGCCGTGGTAATGGGGGGAAGTGGGAACGCTGGGAAGCGGGGAAAGTGGACAACGGGGTGTCTTGGCCTGGCGGTGTCGGAGTTTGCACTGACCTGCTTGCCTGGCTTTTGCTCGCCTGGGCGTCGCCATGGTCTGCCGGCCCAATGGTGACCAGGGGACTCGTCCAATTGCCAGCCAGAGTGCCTCCCAAGTGCCCCCCTAACCCCGAGCGCGAAAGCCCGAGTTCCTGCTGCTTCTCCAACAAACTAGCATTATTAATGTCCGGATGCGGATTAGGCAAAGCCGCCCAGTCAAGTCAAAAATGGATGTGCCTCGGTGGGGCCTGTGTCCTCGATCCTTGCCGGCGGATGTGCCGACTATTGCTGATCCAAACCCTTCTTGTTCGGCTTCGTCGACTTTGGGCCAATGGGCAGCCCGCTTTTCAGGGAGCTCTGATCCACTCCCCATCGGAATCGCTCCGTGGATAACATTCCGAAGGGCGTCCCTCCAAAACCATATTTATTTTATTTTTATTTATTTTTACTTCGTCCGTTCTTCATTCCCCTCCAAGGTCCGGATGCCTCTCCGACACAGCCCAAGGCTTCATTCGACGTTGCCGACCGACCTTCGTGCTCAATGTCGTCTCGAGAGAACGACACTGTCACAATGTCTGCAATCATAATAGAGGGCGTTCCTCAACCGACGACGAATGAACCATCTAAAGAGGTCAAAAAGGATGAATATTCTTCGCAAAACCTCGGTGCCTCGCCGGGCCAGGACAGCGACGCCGAGGAAGAATACGTCGACATACCCTTAACCCTCGAAGCCCTTGACTCATCCTTTTCCATCTCCGAGTTGCTGAGGGCCAGAGGATTCGGCCATTCGGGCTGGGCCGACGCCCTCGCGAAAGGCGACCCCAAGTTCGGTTCGCCATTCGAGTGGAGCACGGCAAAGAAAAGCGTCATTCTCTCGGGGCCTTTCGTCGCATGTACTCTCGCCGCCTACTCCGCCGGATCGTACGCAATGCCTGGCCAAATCCTGATGCGGGAGTGGAACGTGGGACCTACCGTTTTCAACATCGGAATTACCATGTTTGTTTTAGGCTTCGGTATCGCCCCCATGATTCTCGCCCCTTTTAGCGAAAACTACGGCCGCTACTGGGTTTTCGCCATCGCCGGGACGATATTCTTCCTCGGGACCCTCGGTTGCGCCGTCACGTCTTCTCTGGCCGGCATGTTGATATCGCGCTTCGTCACGGGCTGCGGCGCCTCCGTCTTCGCGACCCTCACCGCTGGCGTCGTTAGCGATATCTACCACAAGCAGCACAGGAACACCCCGATGACCCTCTACGCCCTCACCGTCCTGGTGGGAACCGGTTTGGGACCTCTGATTAGTGGTGTGGTTGTAGACGAGCTAGGCTGGCGCTGGGTCTTTTATCTCCAGATGATCATGCTGGGCGCCACCACGCTGGAGATTATTCTCTTCTTCGCCGAAACGCGAAATAACGTCATCCTCAAGAGGATGTGCAGCGCTTTGAATAACTGCCCGGAAACGCTTGTCGAGGGAAATACGAGTGCCCGCCCGGTCGGGAAAGAGGTCGAAGCAACTGGTAATCGACCTGCATCTAGGCCTAACAGTAAAAATAATGGTCGGCCGCGACGGATTCGATTCTCCGTACAGGTCGTCCAGCAAAAGATTAGCGTGGCTGTAATCTGGCGCAGCTTCGCCTTCCCTCTGCGTCTCCTCGCGACCGAGTCCGTCGTGTTTTGGTTCTCTGCCTGGGTGTCCTTCGCATGGGCCATCCTCTACCTCCAGTTCAACAGTATCGGCATCGTGTTCCGCGAAACGTACGGCTTCACAACAACGCAGATTGGAGCAGTCTCTACCTCCGTCATCATCGGATCCGTCCTGGTTGGAGTAGTAAACATCACCCGAGAACCCATTCTCTGTCGGGTATGGCCCGAGCGAATGGCAACACCCGAGGGGCGATTGCTTCCAGCCTGCGTCGAATCTACATTCTTGCCCATCGGTCTGTTCTGGTTCGGCTGGAGCGCCGGCGCCCACGCCCCGTGGATTGTTCCCGTCTTTGCGATTGGCGCCTGTACGGTCGGTATCTTCAGCATCTACCTCGCCGTTTTCAACTATTTTGCCGACACCTATCACCGATACGCCTCCTCGGCATTGGCTGCCCAGAGCATGTGTCGCAACCTACTGGCGGGTATCTTCCCCCTCGTCACGCACATGATGTTCCATAACCTATCTTACGGTGTGGCCGGGAGCCTTCTTGGTGCCATTGGGTTCCTCTTGACTGCTGTTCCTTGGCTGCTGTGCATATTCGGTGAGACGGTCAGGTCACGGAGCCCGTTCGCAATGGATTTGAAAGCAGGGGACTTGGACGAAGCGGAGCGCAGAGACAGCGAGGGATAGTTAGAGCAATGAAGAAGGGTCTCTTGACCTTGTCCGGGACAATCTTCGCTCCCCAAGCTAAGCGACCTATCCCTCCCCGATTCTAAATCCGGGTCCCTGTTTTATATACACCTGATAATATTTATGGGTATAAATCAGAATCGAGACCAGTCAGTATGGCTTCAATTCTGCTGCTGCCGAGGACGGTCGGTTCTAAACCGGGCTCTATGGTTAAAGCGACTAAGGTTGGGAATTCAACTAGCTACCTGCTTCCAAAACTCTCTGAAAGGAGAAAACTGTGAAGCCTGACCTCTCTTCTTTCGATTCGAGGCCTGGTTCAGAAAGAGAGCGGGAGGGGGGAAGATTGCGGGCATTGGGACGGCGGCTTGGAATCAGTCGTCATAATATATCACCAATAGAATATAGTTATAATGAGATCCTAGAGAGAATTTTACGCGACGTCACCTACTTTTCATGTTCTGGGCTTAAATGATGCCGTGATGGACTTGTTCGGGTTATTTTCTAGACTACCAACGAACAAAGATCTGGACAGGCCTATCTAATATCTGATTTCCGAGACTTGGATGGATAAATACAGGGAAGCACAAACGTCATTCTTGACGATGCTAATCCCAACGTAGCCGAATCCAGAACTTCTCTTGTATCGTATCGTATGTGGGAGGATCACATCATGGTGGGTCAGAAATGCACGGCTTGGACTGCTTCGGCTCGTTAACAGAATCATTGCTTCCTGTCTACGGCTACACATCAACTCCAGCTCCAATGGACCCGACATAGAAAGACTTCAGACAACGATGAACAAAGAAAGAAGTCCGCAACGCCAAGTCCAACATACTTTCCCCTTCTAAATCCTATGTAGTCTCCTCAATATCCTTCCGGAACGATCCCCCCGAATGTACCACTCAGCGAATTTGTCTGTCAGGAACATCACCCGTGGGAGCGAGTAGTGAAGGTTGTTTTGGTGGCAGGGACAGAGGAGTGTGGCCCTCGCCGACCATCTCATGTGTCTCGGAAGTGGAATGGCTTCTTGCGCCGAGTCCCAGACTGTGCAAGCTATTCTCTGGAAGTTCCCTCGGCTCCTTATTTATCGCCACAGGCTCAAACTTGGGCTCCGACATGGCGGCATAATCATAGGAGTGAGTTGACATGTACGACATATGAGCTTGGTGTGGGGAGTATGGCATGTACCATTGGCTTCCGTCGCCCAGATAAGGAGAACCCATGTAGTATAGTGAGGTAGGTGCAGTAGAAGTAGCAGCAACATATTCCTGCCGGTCCTGGCGATGGCGCCTGAGGTAGCAGACTCCCGAGACCCCAACCAAAGCAAAGGCACCGAAGAAAGCCCCGACAGCAATACCAGCCTTGGCACCATTTGAGAGTTGCCTGCTCTTGGCCTTGAGCTCAGTCGCGACCTTCTCCGCTTGGTACCACGTGTTGTTCTCGTACGTCGCTTGAGTGAGCTCACCCTCTACCATGTAGAAGATCCGTACATGGCTTCCCTTTTCATTCAGCCACGTTGCGAAGGCAAAGTTGGCATTTTCCTCGTCAGCGAGAGGCCATCTTGTGTCGTCTTGGCCCGTGGCTTTTTTCCAGACACCAGCGTCAAGTGGGTCGGATTCAGGATCGACATCGTTCTGGGGAGTTGGAAAACTATCCATTTGGTGGAGGGCCCTGTCAGTGCCAATATAGAACAGTGATCGAGACCTCTCTCCCATGGCAATGCCAATGTTACCTGGATTGCCGTCCCATGCCTCGAGTTCGGTGGAAGAGCCAGGGTCCCTTTCGGAGATGGCATAACGAGTCCGGTTGGAAGTGTTGGTGACATTGAACGCCGCAAGAGGTGCAGGAAACGTATCTGCGTTCATTCAACCTGTCAATGCCCTGATATCAGATATGGCTGATGGGATGTCTGCCAACATACCTATGTACCATATGCCATCGGGGTCCAGCTTTGTTTCCTCCATGTTCTTCGAATCCTTTGGCGTGATCAGTGTTATTTCATTGGAGTTTCCGACACGACTAAGAACTCCCATGGTATAACTCGATCTATCCTGGTCCGGATTGACGACTTTTTCGTATTTCCAGCCTCGGTCATTCGTGAACATCAGAGAGTGAATCTCGCCTTCTTCGCTGTGGAGGTAGACACGAATTCCATCCGTCGCACCTAGCAGGGCAGCACCCACTCCCGAGTTTTTGTTGAGCTTAACACTGCTAGGTAGTTCGTCTGATAATACGTCATCCAGCTCCTTTTCGAACTTGCCGGTATCGGGGTTGCAGCGGTATCTGCCATGCACGAGGTTGTTGAATTCATCGAAGTACTAGACGAGTGCCTAAGGTTAATATCGAATCAGCTTCGGGTTTGTAGGAGCTTGGTACTGTATCACGGAGGATGGATAAAGGGATCGAAAAAGAAGAAGAATGACACTAAGAAGGGAAAAAGGAAACCTACCCAAGTTGTGGTTTCATCCCACCAGCCAGCTCCCGTTATTGCGGTACCATTACGAGGCTTCGTAGTAATAGGAAGCTTCAGCGGTTCATCGACGGGAAATACAACGTCGTACCCTTGATTGCAGTAGCTGTAGTGTAAATCAAGGGACTCGGGGTCTTGAACAATAACCTGGATGCCAACGTTCGGCCACCATGCCGTCATGGAAACACCCAGGGACGCGGGGATCCAAGACAGGATAGACAGTAGCCAAAGACTGGCGACGGAAGTGTTGCGCGGTGCCATGTCGACGTGATAGCGGAAGTCTCTTACCCCTTGGAAAGGCCGAGAAAAACGGAAACAATCTGCAGGAACACATGGCTTCTTATCCGCAGCTGACTAGTTTGTAGAACCCAATCTAAGGCAGACTGTAGAGGATGGCCAAGGCCAGAGTCTGCCATACTTCCGAATTAGATGCGAGGATAGCTGATCTGCAGGTTGCAATCCTGCAACTACTTGACCATGACATGGGATACGTGGGGCAGCCACCGAGAGCCTGGTCCTCGATGTCGGAATTCTACTCGGCGAAGCAACTAAAGGCTTTACGCGCCCGCCAAGATCGAGAATTTGACGGTACGGGTCCGTACTTGAGGATCTCCGCGTGCTGGGGGGTTTCCTCCCAAATTCTTGAGCCCTACGACGAAGAAGACGCAGCATCATTTCTACAAGTCTCAGCCTGGGGCCACGGAATTTGTCCCGCGTCGTCGAGCGTGGTACGCGTGAAGTCCCAGATGGGTAAAGTTGAGTGCAAGCATGTCAAATTTGTTCAGCCCCAGATGTCAAGGGAGGGGCCGTTCGTGCGGACCCCGAGCGAGCCTGGCCGACATCAAACAGCCACGTTTCTCCAAAGAGAGGACCGACTTGGCCGTGGATGGGCGAACAGACATGCCAAGTAGATCACGTTCTTCAACGTAAGATGCAGCCGTTCGTAGATGAGCCCTATCCTGAGCGAATGTTTAGCGCCGTCATCCTTCCCCCCATCGTCCTAGTGTGCTAGTCGAGCCTAGTGCTGCATAGTGGTGGCGATGCAAAATAAAGGAATAAAAACCACCTATGAATGTTGAACAGTATTCCTGCAGCCGGTCTCGAGTCCCCACCCGCTGTCAGTCGGCGCTTAGACTTGGTGTCACCATTGGATGCCCGACGACAAGCCCGATGATGGGACGCGTTTTTGCATTCAAAATTTCGGACATACATCTAGCAGACCAGGCTCTGCTAGGCCAAATACGGTTTGGCGGCGGGGTCTCGGCGCCACGCACGTCTTCCACGGGTCGCTCCTGAGGTTTCTCCAGTCTTTGGGCCCTCGATGAGAAGCTTGCTTTTCCGTGGGAGGGTGACCTTCATCGAAGCTGAGGGGATCGATATTGATGGCCCCGAAGTTGGCCTGGCCTGGCCATGCAGGTTTACATTAATGTCAGATGTCTGCTCATGGTGTTGGTGTGCTAAAGCGAATCGTCATTTCAGCCATTTTTGCGGTGGCAGCCGACGAGGATTCACCCAGGGTCCTAGTAGTCGGGAACGATAAACTGAGTTGCTGGGACTTAGAGATTTTATTGGTGGCGGCGGAGACTCTTGAATTCATGTACCTGACGTCGACGTCCTGGGCCATAACAAAACTAACTAGCAGGAGGCATTGAGCTTGAATAGCTAGAGACGGCCATGTGAGCAATGACGTCCAGAAAGGTTTAAAGGACCCCATTGTGGACCGCGTATGGCATACGTGACGCGACTGGAAGTGCGTCCCTCTACTATTGATCGAGCTGGACCATCTTTCATTTTGAAATCGTAGCAAAGTTTGGCATACCTCAAACAGATTTGTGATCAATGTACTGTCGTCACTCAATGGTATTGACAAAGAATGGAGTTATTAGCCAAGAATGATGCCGAATATTCTCTGACATATGATGCCAGTCGGGGTTAAGCGGACGCACCACTCCATTGTTCTGGGCAGGGCGGTGAAAGTGACGGGGGTCTATCATCTCAGTTCATTTCTTGGGTGTGAAGATGAAGTTCTACGGTCGAATTCTCCAAGGGATACACCATCCAGAGATTACTGTATGTAGAATGCTTCCAGCATGGCTCTCTCTCGTCTCAAACGCCAGTAGACTGAGATTCAGGGCGCCATGGGAGACAATGTTAATCCCATAAATAAAAAAGGGTTTGCCTGCCCAAAGCTGACGGAAAGGTAAGAGAAGCTAATGCATTGCTACACAAGAATTGGACTGGGCTGGGCTAGTTTGAGTTCTGACTCTTGAGGAAAGTGAGGCATTGCCGAAGCGCTTCCAGTTGAGTTTCTTCTGATTTTACCGGTACATCACTTACATCAGGCACATGTCAACACATTAACTTGCAACCTCTTAAGGTCATGAGGTAGAAACTATGATAATACTCTCCTCTGCCCACCACGACCTGCCATCTGAGTTTCGGCGGGGAAAGTGGTAAGAATTGCTTTGAGTGGTAAGAATTGCTTTGAGTGGTAAGAATTGCTTTGAGTGGCGTTTATGCTTGGATATCATTCGCGTTCCCCCTCGCGTTCTGATCATTTATCGGAAACTCGACTCTCGAATTGACGTATTCAATAAATTAAAGTTAGCCAAGAGTCGAACGTTAATGTCACCCGGTGGAATGTCCTTATTTATATGTATCAGCTGACACCCAAGCATTTGCGACTTTCTTCCTCGAAGCATCTTATCTCTTCTGGTCATACATAGACCTTTAATGAATTCGCCGACATGGAGGAAGCAAAGTTGGAAGAAGTGATCTACGATTTCATCATTGTTGGCAGTAAGGCCGGTTCCTTCTGTTGCGGAGATGCCTCTCGCTAATTCAGGCTTTCCTGACCAGGCGGACCGGCCGGTAGTGCGTTGGCATGGAGCCTAGCACATTCCGCTAATAATAATGTTAGAATTCTCCTAATGGAAGCCGGAGGACTAAACGATGACTATAATCTCCGGGTAGACGGTCAGCGATGGCAGACGTTCCAAAACAAGGAGATGAACTGGGGCTACAAGACAATCCCCCAAACCCATTGCGCCAACCGTGAGCTGGATTATGCTCGCGGTAAGGGAATGGGCGGCTCGAGCGCCATCAATTTCAGCGTCTTTACTGTCGGAGCTAAGGATGATTATGACGAATGGGCCAGGCGAGTTGGGGATGGAGCTTTTCGGTGGGAGAACATGCAGCGCCGCCTGAAAAAGTTGGAGGCTTTTCATTCCGACCTTCCACTGGGCGTCGATCCGAAATTCGCAGCCCCGAGACCATCGGACCATGGTACGGAGGGTCCGCTCCGCCTTGGTTATCCGCGAGAACTCGAAGAGGATCTAATACCCCTTCTAGGCACATTGGAGAAGGCTGGACTCCCTCTGAATCCGGATCACAATTCTGGAAATCCCTTGGGAATGTCGTTGATGATAAGTTCAGCCCACCATGGTGTTCGATCTACTGCTGCGGATCTGCTAGTAGAATTACCGGGTGACGTCGTCATTCTTACCGATAGCCCGGTCCAGCGTATCCTGCTGGAGGGAAAGAAGGCTATTGGTGTCGAGTCAAGCGGAAAGAAATATCTCGTGTCCAAGGAAGTGATTGTGTGCGCGGGGTCTCTGGACACGCCACGGATTCTTATGCATTCTGGAATCGGGCCTTCCGATCAGTTGGAGAAGTACAACATCCCCGTCGTTGTGGACATGCCAGCGCTTGGCCGTGGCCTTCGGGATCATGTTTTCACCTCCTTGCTTCATAAGCGCACCTTGGCAAGTGGATCCAAGAGGGGAGAGTTTTTCAGCAACCGAGCCGCGATGGATGCGGCGATGGAGCAGTGGAAAATAGACGGAACAGGCCCCTGGGCGAAATATGGCTGCGGCATGGGCATCGGCTTCTTCAAGCTTGGGAAATCGTTGACATCCTCGCCAGAATTTGCGGAACTGCCCGCTACGGAGCAGAAGCACTTGCTACGCGAAACCATCCCACACTACGAGCTAGCAACTCACTTTCCCATGCACCTGTTCATTCCAGGATTCGTCAAGGACGACAAAGAGGCCTACCAGTATTTGTGTCTGATCCTATTCCTCCCCCACGCCCAAAGCCGAGGGACCGTCTCGCTTCAGTCTTCGGATCCCAACGCGCCTTTGCTCTACGATCCACATTTTCTCGAATCCGCTTTCGATAAACGCGTCGCTGTCGAGGCACTCAGAACTGTATTGGAGTTGACAAAGTTCGAGGAGTATGCTAAGGACACTATTGAGACTTTAAGCGGCCCTAAATCTGAATCCGAGGAAGATCTGCTGGATTACTGGAAGCAGACTGGGTGTTCGAGCTGGCATATGACGGGTACGGCGAAAATGGGCCGCCGAGGCCACGAAGACGCCGTAGTCGATAGTGACTTCCGTGTCATTGGTATTGATGGACTGCGCGTGGCGGATATGAGCGTCGTCCCCGTGTTGATGAGTGGTCATACTCAGGCAGCTGCATGTGAGCATATGTCACCCGACGACTTTCATTTTTTTTCTCATATTGTTGCGGTCCTCGTCTATATGCTACGTGTACTAAACGACAGACCAGACTTGACGGGATTGACATGCGCGGAACGGATTCTAGAGAAGTATTATGGATCGGCTTAGGCACCTTTGGAGCGAGAAGATTCCAAGCTAGCCTCAAATATTCAAACCGTGATCTGGTCGCTTGAAGATTGCGGCGCTAAAATGGAGATTCCTCGAGGGTGGAATAATTTCTGGAACCTGGGAACATATGAGATGGGGAAAAACTACAAGGGAAAAGATTTGTCTTAATTCGCAAAAATGCAGGCACTATTTCGGAGAAGTTGACCACACAAAGTCTGTTTGTGAGGACGGCGTGGTCCTCATTGAATCTATATTTGACAACTGGTCATCGTTTGCAACTGCAGAAACGAGACATTCAGCGTGAAGAATACAATACCCGAAACCAAAGTAGCGGAAACGACAGTGATATTTATGACAAGAATGATAACAAATGACGATGTTTCAAATATATATTGGGGGTTTCTTGGCTCGGGAAGCGCCTCACCCCATGATGCACTTTCTCTTCTCCTTCACCCGTTTCCCCAACATTCGGAGCTCGACGGGCTTGGATTGCCGACTTCTGCACTAACTTCTGGTTAATGCTTGCGAGGATTGCGCTGACAAGAACCATCGGGAGCGTGGCTAGCCTCGATAGCATCCGGGCTCGGGCGCTCACTGGGAAAGCCCTCGGGGATGCCGCTAGGTCGAGGTCCATTCGGAGGAGCACTATTAGGCAAAACGCCATTAGACGCACCGCTAGGTAGCTCACCACTAGGTCGAGGCCCATTCGGGGGGACACCACTCGCCCTGGCACCGCTAGGTCTTGCGCCGCTGGGTCGAGGACCATTAGGAGGAACACCACTGGGCAGACCGCTGGGAGTAACATCGCTAGCCAGAACACTGTCGGCAGGAGTGTCGCTGGCTAGAGCACCATCAGGAGGAGCACCGCTAGGCAAAGCGCCACTTGGAAGGTCAGTGGGAAAGGTTCCGTTCGGGCCACCGGGAAAACCACCCTCACCGCCAGGAAACCCGCCGCTGTTATCGTTGGCGACACCGCCATCTTCGAAGTGAGTGGAAGCTGCGCTGACATTCCTGATGTAGGACGTGTCAACGCCAAAGCCCAACCAGGCAAGCAAGCCGTCCCCGACAGATTCACCTAGGAGCACGTAGCTGACTATGGGGTCAACACCAGTAGCCGCCTCCTCCGCGAGAATGGAGTCAGCCTCGTTGGTGGTGAGCTGTTGGGTGTTTGTGTTATAAGGAGCGAGTTTCTCGACGGTCTCGATAAGGCTCTGGTCGAAGAACACTTGGCCGACGTGGGTAGCCTGAGTGCTGTAGAGAGTGCCATTGGCCAGCTCCTCGGCGTTGGCGTGGACCATGACGTGGATATGGGTGGTTCGGCCTGTATAGTGACCGGGGAAGAGGGTCGAGAAGGAGACGACACCATCTTGGTTGGACTTTTGAACTCCGCGGAGGAATGTATTGTCGATGTTCGAGGGATCGGCTGAACCGACTCCGTTGCCCTGAGCTACAACGCCACCATAGACGCCAGTGGAGTTGCAGTCTGTACTTTTCAGTCAGTACCAGGACCACGACGTTGATAAAGGGGACTGGTTATCTTAGGGGTGGATGGCACTTACGCCAAATCTCGACATAGACGCCGGAAACCGGCTCACAGGTGTTGATATCGATAACCTGGGTGTCCAAACCAAGGAACACACCCTCCTGGTCTTCAATGTTGTTATCGCGAACATATTCCCCACTGACGTCTACAAATAACTTAGAATTAGATATCCTGGTTCCCGAGGTATCGATTTAACATACAGTATGGTCCCTCAGTCACCTCGGGCGTCAGGACGCAGAAGTTGCTGCCGGAGAAGAGATCGGCGGGGTTGGTGTCCAAAGTGTAATTCTCCGACGACTGGTGATCGATCTGAAGGAACTCCTCGATCTGGCGCTCTACATTAAAGACGATTTTGTTAGATGTTTGTATGGCCATAGCTTGGGATTCCGGCTGGCGGTACTTACTCTTCAATGCCAGCGAGTTGGGCGCCCTCTCGGCGGCGAGCTCAAGGGTTCTCTTAGCACGCCTCTTGGCATTGCGGGCTGCGAGGCCGCTGCGCTTCATCTTTTCGACGCAGTGACTGAGATCTCGGGGTTATGCTGGAGGTACTCTCGGCGCTCTACGACCTCTTTGGAGTGATCGTGGCCGGGGTGGGCAGCGACTCCAGTGGCAGCCAGGACGCCGGCAAGGAGCGTGGCGAAATGCATCTTGGTGTGGGTGCAAGCGAATGGAAAGTTGAGGGTAATGAACAAGATTTGGGAGATTCAAAGAATGGAAGAAAGAAGGGAAGCTCGGGGGCCGGTGGTGATGAGGGAGGAATTGTGGTTTCCGCCAGCATGCGGACGCCTCTTATATACGTCCGTCGAGGATGTGTTCATGGGATATCACAACCCTCGCAATGACGAAGTCTACTTGTAACACATCCCATCCCACACTTACAGCCTCTGCCGGGCCCATCATCTTAGGTAGTGGAGCCGGTGGGGGACCGAGCCAGATCACTCCAGCTAGACGAGACAATGCCGCAAGAAGAAATCTGCTCTTTGATTGCGTTTGCCATGTCTAGATTCAGAGACACACCGCGGTTCGAACCTCAAAGCAGAATTCCCCTCCAATTAAACTCGAGCTATTTGCAGCATAGTAGTGGGACCCCGGGTTTCCTCAAATATCATGTCAATTATATCTCCGACGAGGTTTATTATTGTTGTGTCAATCTATTGCGCGACTGTGCTTCGTCCCATTCTTAATCCAAGTCTTTGATTGGATCTGAGTGCCAATTGCAATGCGACCAAGAAAAGGACCGAGGGAACTCTTCCATGTTGTCGAACTCGCTCGGACGCGTGTTCCTCTGGAAGCTAGGGATCGACCGCAGGGAACCAGCTTCGACGGGCACACACAGCTCGTGTGTAGTTGCAATGTCTGGAACTGATGACGAATCCCCGAGGCCGGTGTGGCGGGCTAATTGCCGAGATGGACCTAGCGCCGAGCTGTCTTTGGTCCTCCCCTATTCGCTCTTACGCAAGCTTCTGCGTTGCTTTTCAATGCGTATTCTCCTTCTCGCCCCCCAGCCCTTTCTGCTCCATGTATGAAGTAATATCATTGAATTTATATTTGCAGGGAAGGAGGAAGTGTTGTGCAGCTGGGACTCGTAGCAGAGTATCCCTCGGTTCGATTCAGGGTGACTGCCTGCAACATTGTGAGATTTCAGATGAGATACAACCTCAAATCACGCATCGCTATTACAGAGACTTGAACGAGGACATGTATCGTGGATTGCCAGATTTTGCATCATCTCAGTCTCAAACATTCACATCTTCTGGGTGCATAAGGCAACCAAAATAGATTCGCCTCCACCAGCATCTTCGTCAGATATCATGCTGTCGTCTGAACTTCTTCGTGCCAAAACCAAAACCTTGTCCCAAAATATCGCAAGCGAAACACGGACTCGCCATCTTGCGCAGCATTCGCCCCAGATGAAGGAAAAGGAACCTCGAAGTCTCCCTTTCATCGCCCGATCCACCACTAAGGAATATGATATAGACGCTCTCATTGGTGCATTCGCGTGAAACACGAAACGCCCGAAGATCTATGTGGGTCACCATAGTCCGATCCCGGTTATCAATCGCCTACGACTGCCCGATGCCCGCGTCAGTCAGGCGGGAGGCTGCATCACCAAAGCTTAGCGAGACTCCACAGTGTCCACCCTCCTGCTTCCTATAGACGAGAGATCAGGGTAGGAACTTGATTGACGAGTGCTGGAAGCGAAAGCAGTTGTGGCTGGCGCCTTTAGTATACGCGTTACACCCCCCCTCCCCCCCCAACAGGGCCACAGCCATCGCTGGACTTCCTCTCGAACGTAATGGGTCGAGTCTCTCCCACAACTGCGAGTACAATTCACCTTTTGTGGTACGTCCTCTCTTATACCCTTTGGTATGCGTGTGGGGAATTTTGACTCCCCCGAGCTATCTCCCACTTCGGCTCTGTTGCATCTGATATGCCGGGGAGGTGGGGAGACAGTCTTTTCTCTGGCATCCATACACATATGTTGCCTACCGAGGTATTTGAAGCTTCATCCACTAACATTAGAGAGAATTGCTAGTCGTTCTTATAGTGGCAGTCTGGGGGCTCGAAATATTCCATCCCGATTGTGTTGAGAAGCCAGGCAAGCCGCAACACCCCTTCTAAATTCCAGGGCAGTATTACCACCGTCGAACATTACCCCTGGGTTGCTGTGGCTAAGAGTCGATATTTATATCACCGTCAGACTAACATCTACGTGCTATTAGACATATTCTGTCGCCCAACAGGATGGTCTCCGTCTCTGCTTTCTCCCCACGTCCCTCTCATCCCCGTCGACAAGCCAGTAACCCCCAATATTACTCGATCAATTTAACCCACGTTCTCCCTTATAGGCTGCACCCAACACTTCAGGCGAATACGTATGCCTACGGTTTTCCGTTTCCTACATCTCTTTACCCGAAGGCCGCATCCTGTTGGTAGAAATACCCAACGTTTTCAATGTCATATAGCTCATCACCTTTCGTGTTGATGGCGTACGTGCGCGTGTTCTAACCTACTTCCATCTCATCAACCGTATCGTCTTTGACCACGAAACTCCTCACTTCCACCCCGCTCATTCTTGCTCTTCGCCGTATCGCATCATACCAAGAATGCCCCCGGCGTTGACACCATAAGAGGCTCTTATTCAGGTCGATATTTGGCCGAATTCCACCAAGACCTCTCTCCCTTGGTATACCCTATTCCCCGCGCGTCCGAAATGCGTGGCTTGATGCGATAGTGCATTGAGCGTCACCAACTACACCTACGCGGAGAATAGTCTCGAGTGCCTCCGGAAGGAGGAGACTTACAAGGTGGTTAGAGGTTCTTTTACTAGACATTTGCATCTCCAGTAAGTAAGACGAAATGCAATCCACGAGATGGTGTCTAATGGAATTTCATTTTACGGTCTATTTTAAGCGTCGTATTCCGCGAGTATCCCCGGAAATCAATTCCATATTAGAACGTTTCTTGTAGTTCCGTAGATAATGCCGCGGGCTTTTGTCTCTCGCCAATATTGCCAGGCTGAAACTCCGAATTCAAACTTCCGAGGCGAATTATATAACCGCGAGCACACTTCTCTACCCACTCTACCTATTATGCTATGACAAGATGGCCAAGCATGATATCTTGTTGGTTTTGCTCCGTCCGTGTCTTGAATCTTGACATAGGTCTTCCTGTCCTTCCTGTCGTTCCCATGGTCGTCCTCCCTGAGCCTGCTGTCTCCGACGACGTTCCCCAGCGAGTCAACGACTCCTTCCGACGCATGTCCTGGATCCGATCTCTCTTCCGCACACGTCTCGACGACGATGTCTGCAACCACAATTACGCCGGTAACGGCACAGAGGACGACCCCTACATTGTCGATTACCGACACAACGACCGTGAAGACGCCATGAATTTTTCCAAGGGACGAAAATGGGCCCTCACCATTCTCCAGTCCCTGTCCACGTTCGCTGTGACCTTTGCCAGCTCAGTGTACGCCAGCGGCATAGAAGGCGTCATGCAGCGCTTTGACGTGTCCAAAGAGGTGGCCACGCTGGGCCTGTCGCTTTTCGTGTTGGGGTTCGCCCTGGGGCCGCTCATTTGGGCGCCTCTGTCGGAGATGTACGGGCGCCAGTCCATCTTTGTGATTTCGTACACGGCGTACACGGCGTTCAGCGTGGCAGCGGCGTGCGCCCCCAACATCACGGCCTTGCTGGTCCTTCGCTTCTTTGCGAGCGCGTTTGGTTCGTCGTCAATGTCAAATGCCGCAGGCGTCATTGCCGACATGTTCAGCAAGGCGGAGCGCGGACTGGCGATGGCATTGTTTGCCACGGCTCCCTTTCTGGGGCCTGCACTTGGTGGGTGGTGGTTGTCCTTCTTCCATGTTGCCATTACACTTGCTGATTCTCATCAACTTTTTTTTCAGGACCCA
Organism: Scedosporium minutisporum; assembly: GCA_034774675.1. NCBI lineage: Eukaryota > Fungi > Ascomycota > Sordariomycetes > Microascales > Microascaceae > Scedosporium > Scedosporium minutisporum. The sequence goes on from SJVG01000054.1 coordinate 45,283, forward strand.
TTGCCGGTGGTTTTCTCGGCGAGGCCCAGGGCTGGCGCTGGATTCTCGGTTTGATTGCCATACTGGGCGGTGTGATCTGGATTGCCACGACGCTGGCCACCCCCGAAACATATGCGCCGGTCATTCTGCGCCGTCGAGCCAAGGCCCTCTCCCAGATGACAGGAAGCGTATACAAGTCCCGTCTGGATGCGGGACAGCCACTCAAGACACTCTCGCAGGAGCTCTCGGTCTCTCTCACGCGCCCCTTGATCCTCCTGTTCCGCGAACCCATTGTCTTGCTGACCTCGCTGTACGTCGCCATCGTCTACGGCACACTGTACATGTTCTTTCCCGGGTTTCCCATCGTCTTCCAACATTCTCGAGGATGGAGCCAGGGCACCGCCGGACTTACGTTTGTCGGCGTCTCCGTCGGCGTCTGTCTTGCCACGCTGGCGGCCGGCGTGGACAACAAGCGCTATGTGCGCCTGTCTGCGGCTGCCGAGGCAGAGGGACGCGCAGTCGAGCCGGAAGCCAGACTGGGTACGGCTATGGCAGGCTCTATTGTCCTTCCTATTGGTCTGTTCCTGTTTGCCTGGACGACGTATCCGTCGGTGCACTGGATCCTGCCCATTCTCGGCGCTATGTTTTTCTCGTGTGGACTGGTCATGGTCTTTATGTCGCTGATGAGCTACGTAGTGGACTCTTGTACGTTTCGTCCTTGATTCATGATCCTCTACTACAATGCACATTGCTTACCTGTGTACAGATGTCGTCTACGCTGCTTCTGTGCTGGCCGCCAACTCGATGCTTCGGTCCCTGTTTGGCACCGCGTTTCCGCTGTTTACCACCCAAATGTACGAGAATCTCGGAAATCAATGGGCGAGCTCCATTCCTGCGTTCCTGGCGCTTGGGTGCCTGCCTTTCCCGTTTCTGTTCCATAAGTACGGCCCGCGGATACGCTCCAAGTGCAAGTATGCTTCCGAAGCAGCAAAGGTGCTGGAGATAATGGGTCGTCAGCACGCCGTCGTGACAGAGGGTGAGCCAGGTGGGTTAGAGAAGGAAGCTGAGTCGGTTGTTTAGTGGAGGCTGGACTCGACAGTATTGGCCCTAGTATTCCGTGGTGGGACGCCGGCGTGGGAAGTTTAGAGATAGATGGAAAGTATGGAAAGTATGGAAAGTGTGGATTCGTTATAGGTTGCTTTGGTTTCGTTATTGTTTTCGTATTTTCTTTTTAATTCCCTTATAGAATAAAAAAAAACCAGGTCATTTGGGCTTGGACAACCTCGCTGTATTTTCGCGGAGCAGGTTATTAAGAGGCTAACTTCGAAAATATCAAAGCGAACAAGATGCCTCCTGCACTGGCTCTGGTGGTACTATTGCATGACACCATCTAATGGTCCTCCGAATGGTAAGGTAGGAGACGGAGAGTCCCTTCCGATAATTGAAACCCGTGTATCCCGTAATACTTTAGAAACGAACGACGACGTGGTATCCCACATGCATGGGTCCTAGAAGGATTCCGAAGTCTACGAGGAACCATAGTACCATCGTAGTATGCATTTTTCCTCCATCAGCTCCACGGACAGGGGGTTGTTTGTACGTGAAAGATTTTGAACCCCCGCTACTACGTCGAGCTTGCGGGCTTCTTCGTTGATATGTATTTGTATGCGACGTAGTGACATGATTATGTGACACATAATACGAAGTGCGGCACATACCTACATTGTATGGCGAATGCAACGAAGAGGGCGAAGCAACTGATCTGATAAGATTAATCATGCCAACGGGTCCGTGCTCGGTAATAAAACAAAATTCCGAGCTGCCCTGAAGTTTAAACGCCGAAATCTCAAACAACACCCTCACCCCACCGCACAAGCCCCGAAGCCCATCGATGCCCTGATCGTCCACGCCATTGCAAGCTATCAATAACGAACGCCGCTCCCCCTTCAATGAATACTTCTACTTCTGCTAGCGAGCCACAGAGGGCAGGAGACACCGGAAAACGTGCCCTCAAAGCCAACAAGGCATGCGTGCCTTGCCGTGCACGCAAGGTCAAGTGCGATGCCGCCGTGATCGGCCTCCCGTGCAGCAGCTGTACCAGCAGGCAGTGTGCTGAGGACTGTGTGCTGCCGGTTCGGAAGGGTCGGACCAGGTTAGTTGATTCCTAATATGATAAGTTCATGGTTCATTAGGTGTATGCTAACGTAGACAGGGCTCAAAGGAAAGTAATACATGTATTACCGACTCCGGGCATCCCGGCTACATCCAACTGTAGCCAGTTAAAAAGTCTCGATCAATCTTATCAATCTGATCAATCTAATCAATCAAAACAATCTCCAACTTCCGATCCTCCCCTGGACTCCCAAAGCCCACGTCAGGCCGAGGCAGATTTGCTCTACCTCAATATCCTGAACGACGCCGTGAAAGAAACTGCAGAATCCAGCCGACATCACACCACTTCCAACACTCCCTACAGTTCAAGGCCAGAAGACAGTTTTACTCCTCGGGACTCTCCATGGACCAAACTACCCCAATTAGACGCCGTTGATAATGAATATCTTGTCAAGAAGGGTGTCTTCGATCTACCTCCTCGGCACCACTTGTAAGACAATCTTAGAATCATCCATCCTCCTTGGGTTTTTGTTTTCACTCTACTCACAGGAAAAAAACAATAGAGATGCCCTCATTAAGACATACTTCGACTACGTCCACCCTTTTGCTCCCGTGATCAACAGAGCTGATTTCATTCGTGGCTATCAATCCGGTGACTGCTCTCTGTTCCTGCTTCGTGCCATGCTGATACCAGCTAGTCTCCATGTGCCAGTCGATGTGCTATCCGCCTGCGGCTTCGCCAGCCGATCGGCCGCGCAAGAGGCGTTCTTCTCCAAGGCCAAGCTGCTCCACGACTTTGCCGCCGAAGATGACCAGTTGTTGATGCTGCAAGGGTCCATAATCTTGTGCGTGGTGATTCTCGACCACCCCAACGACCGGGACTTTGGCTACTGGTTCCACAACGCGATCCGTCTTGCCACCAAGCTTGACCTACGTAACATGTGCGTTTCTTACTGCTGGACTGTGACACCTGTGACACGTACTGTGGGTGTCTACTAGCTACCTACTAGCTGCCTACTGACTGGCCTACGAACTCTTCGACAGGTGTGCTCGGGAAAACAAACCCCGCAAAGTCTTAAAGTTGTATAGAAGGATCTGGTGGGCTCTCTGTGTGCGTCCATTTTCTCGTCACCGTGTTCTGTTCTTCCTGTTTTGTGCTTACGACAGCTACCTAGCTTTTCGACATTTTCTATGTCTTTATCAATACCAGACGCTCGCGACTACTCGAAAGCACCACCGCTATCAAGCCTTTGACCGAAGATGATTGGGAGGTGGAGGATGTCTCGGGACCATTATCAGGGTTGCTACCGGTGGTCACGCCCCAGCAAAAGGCCTCGCTTGTTGCCCACTGCGAATTGGCGCGAATATGTGCGTGTTGGTTCTATTCGATTTTTCATTCTTATTCCCTTTTTTCATTGTATTTCCAGTCTGTAACTGATACCACAAGCATGGCTAACTTCATTTATTAGTCGGACAATGTTTGACCATTGTCACAAGCAAGCCACAGCAGGATCCTCGCCAGATAATGAACCCACTCGATGCATGGCGCGAGTCTCTCGCCGCCAAGATGCACGTGGGTGGGAATACTGGAACTGACGTGTACTATCTGAATGTACGAGCGACAAGCTACAGGTTTGAGTGCATCTTGTGTCGTGTAATACGACGCTCTTGGCAGCAGTCCCGACATGCGGATTGGGGCGAGTGGGCCAAAGCACGGCTTCGATCTGCCATTCTGGAGTTGAACACGATTACCATGAGGGTGTTATCGAGCGGTATCTCCCTTCAGGACTTTCCAATTTCTTTGTAGGGCCGTCCATTTCTTCCCGATTTTCCCATTTTTCAAACGTGCTCTATGGGGCTCACCGGTGGGACTGATAATGGCCTTGCTAGTATAACCACAATAACTGCGCTGCTTGCTCTTCAAATCGAATCGGCCCTCGATCCAGCCGAGAACGACCTCGTCCGTTCCATGGCTCGGATATCCATCAGCCAGACAATGCTTGTTCTCTCCCAGGGAAAAGAAATACCCGCCCTGAAGAGGGCGCTGCCGGTATTCGAGGAGATTCTCGCCAAGCAAAATCTGTACTTAGTTCCGCCTAACACTCTCGGTCAAGTACCTGCGCAATCGCAGCCACAGGGCCATAGCATGCCGGATGGGTACGCTTCGTCGCACACACAGGTCGGCGTAGTTTCATCTCAGTCGGAGCAGTGTGAGAATAATCCGTCGTTCTATGGGGATTTCCTTGGATTTGATTTCTTGGACGAGTGGCAAATTGGTCAACTGGATTTTACTGGCCGATGTTGACATGGGTTTCTCAAGACCGGGCGGTAGGAGGCAATGTTAACCGATCGGAATCTCTTAGCACGCGGGGCCTATCGATTTATCCTTTCCTACCTGCAACTTTCCCGCCGTTATTTGATGTAGTCTTCGCCGCGCCGGTTTTTGAACTCGCGTTCCTTTCGGCTTCCTATTTATCGTCTTGAAGAAGCTATGCTAATCAGGGTGGTTTCTATAGCAGTTTTGTGCTCCTGGATCTTGGCGTTCCTTGGGAGAAAGCTTGGCATATTAAATTTGATGGAGAATAAAAAATGAACTAGAATCAAATAGGATTCTGGGGCCACTCTGGACTTTTTTGGCGAAGCCAGGAATTCAAGGTATATCCTACTACGCAAGTGTTGCTACTAATAGATAATTAGATCTCAAGTGACAAGCCCGGCATCGAGATGATCCAAAGGAAAAATACAAATAAGAATGAGAATAAGAATGAGAAAATTGGGCTCCCGTGCAATCTTGGTCAGGTACAGATCATGGTTACACTAATCGCCAAGGATAATGGGCGCTAAAGCTTGGCTGTGCTCCTTTTGAATCCTTTCCAACCCTGGCAAAGTGGCAAGCCAAGAGCTCACTTCGTTCGTGTTCCCCTTCTCGCCTAACAGCGGATCCCGGGTCATTCTGCCACCCAATCCAGATTCATAGCCCTACGCTTGGACCGATATATGTGGAGCAAAGGGAAATTAGGTGTCCCCCCTCTTGGGCTGTGTTGCCTGGGGTCTTGACTGCATCTTTTATTACCGTGAAAATATTCCATCACGCGTCCATTTTCAATTTTTCCAACTCACCCTCGGCAACGGCAACGGCGAAGTACGATAAGTTTGCGTGGGGAGCTCGCGATTGACTTTCGGTTCTCTCGATCCGCCATTTTCGAGGAGTCTCGTGTGCGTTGCCCACGACTACCAGCAAAACCATGGAGCCGATTAAGGTCATCGTCGCCTCAAGCAAGGCGACGTGGCTCGCGAAACTTACCTTGCGCGGCATCTCAGCCGTCATCGCCATCGCCTTGATTGGCGTCGTCTCGTCGATCGCAGCGCAAGGCACATACGACGATTACTATGGCTACTCTTACTCTGACGGCTATATCCCGCTTGCCGTTATTGGTGCCCAGGTATGTGCGGATGAGCACGCATAATCTTAACCTCTTCTCTTCTGTGCCAGGAACGACATTGCCAGTCGAAACAATCACCTGATTAGGCCTACACCCGATGCATGCGCTTGTTGTTTTGGCTAACTTCGAGTCCTAGCTCATCTTGTCGGTTTGCTGGACTATCGCCGAAATTGTCTGCCTCATCGTCCGAACAGGTCATCTAGGCATTCACCCTGGCGCCTGCGTCATTATGGATCTGATCATCTGGCTCGGCCTCATTATCGGTGTTGTCATGTTGGCCGTACTCTGCTGGGGAGGCTGGTGCGGCTATGATTACGATGAATATGGAGACGGAGACGTTTCTCGGCGGAATGCTATGATTGCCCTTGGCGTTATCCTCACGTAGGTGTTTTTTTTTCCCTTGTTCTTTTTTTTCTCGTTTTGTTTCCCGCCCGCATGTTCTGCATGCCACGAGTTTTTGCCCCTTTTTTGCTGTACTGACGCTAGCCATCCTCCAGCGTCGCGCATTTCATCCTCTTCGTCATTGCCTGCTGGGAAACAAGTGTCCGAAACCGCGCCGTCCGGGTTATTCTCGACCGTAACGGCGAACTTCTGAAGGGACCGGAGGCTGCCTACAAGGCGTATCAGAATTATCAAGCCCAGTCTGCGCCTGCCGCCCAACCCGTACCGCAGCCTCCGCCAGTGGCCTTTGCGCCCGCTCCGGCACCAGTTCCAGGACACCTGTATCCCACTACACTCCCTTCGCGTCGCCCAGTCGCATCCGAAGCGCCCCAGGCTTCATCGAACCCCGGCCGAATCCCGAGTCCATCGGAAGTATCGAGCGTCGGCCCTGTAGCGCCCAACCCTCAATAGACAGCGTGACCCTTTTCGCAAGGAACTTCCAGGTGGGAGGGGGAGATTAGCAGAGATGGGCTCAGGCGTGCCACTTAGTACTTTAATAATGGGAAGCGAACCACTTCAATCGCTTGATAGTGTGATATCTTTTGCTATGTTCCGGGCTGCAGCTATGGTCGTGTTGGATATGCACTGCAAATAGCTATATACCTAGGTTGTCTCCATAATTTCAATGCTGAATGATACCCTTGTCCTTACTATCTGGTCAAACTTCTGAAGTTGCACAAGACACATCTCCACTTGCAAAGATGCCTCAGGCTTTGGGTCTCAGACGCCAGCGCAAGGGGGGCTACATTTTTGGGGCGCATGGGAGACGCGGCGATTGATTAGTGATGATTTAACTTTTCGACGGATGGTTAAAGGGCATTCGCAACCCAGGTCCGCAACATCAGGGTCATTTCTCTCCGAGGGCCAAGGAAACTGATCTCGATATCAGCGGAGCTAAGCGGAGTTTGCTGAGAGCAAAAACCGCAATCTTCGGCCGAAAAACTCTGGGCGGAGATAATGGAATAGATGACTAAGCTTTCTTCGCCAAAACTTTCGGCTTTATCGCTCATGGTGCGAATCGAGACTCACTTCTTATCTCTGCCCCACGGAGTCTATCGAGGCGTTGGGATTCGGAGAGAGACATCGCGTTTCTTGTCTGCTCTTTGCCCCATCTCTGGGAAGCAATTCAGGTATAACTCAAGCGACCCGGTGGTAAAAATACGGTAGAAATACTCTGAATATCATTCATGGATCCGCAACCTCGCCGGCGTAGAAGGCGGCCGGCTCTATCCTGTGTCGAGTGTCGCCGCCGCAAGATCAAGTGCGACCGGAACAATCCCTGCGGACATTGTGTGTCGACAAAAGCCCGGTGTACATTCAGAGTGTACAGCGATGGCCCGGCTCTTCACACCTCCACGGAACAACTCCGCTCCCTGAACGAAACGCCTAGTCCGACAGCTCCCACATCTTCAACCACATTCGCTCCTGTCCGGCGGCCAGATGATAGCGGCAGATCGACATGCAACAATCATAGCTACACATCTACAACGCCTACGATCACATCGGCAGCACTACCCGTAATACCAACACCAGTAACGGGAACCGCATCAACGGAAACACAGGATGATAGGACTCTCATCGTCGATCGTACTAGTATTCAACCATCGGCGCATGAACCGGACGTCCCGTCAGATCTCCAGGATATTCTACAGAGGTTACGGAAAGTCGAGGAATCTTCGGCGTCCGGTCCCGATCCGAGCCGGGATATCCTCTCACTCCACTACGGGCCCGTTCAAGATAGTCAGATTGTTCTGAACAAGACTAGAGTCCTAAGATGGAGCTTTTGGACAGGCATGTCCCAGGAGGTATGTCCATGCCTGCGGCGACGCTTTTTCCCATTCCGCGTTGGCCTTTTTCTAATTATGCGATAAAAAGCTTCTGCCGATAGTAAATTGCTATGCCGCGGCGTCTGGCTCCGGTAACCCAGATCCGTCCAGAGATGACGAAACTTCTGATCTTATCGCCCAAATGGGCGACCTCCTCCGAAAATGCAAACTAGTTGCCAGAAATCTCAAAGCCTGGCGGCCCAGCAGGTCTCTCATGGCTCCCGGACTCCTCCTTGCGCCTCCATCCCGAGAAACAGCTGATGCAATGGCTACTCTCTACTTTCAGTCCTTCGAGTCAACATACCGAATTCTTCATAGACCGAGCTTTTGGGCCGACTACGAGAGATACTGGGATGCGCCTGACAGTGCTTCGACAAGTCTTCGCTTAAAGATCCTCCTCGTCATCGCGATAGGATCGAGTCTCCATGAGCAAGATGACGCGGACTCCGAATTCCGTAGCCAGGTCTATCAGTGGATATACGCTGCTCAAACATGGCTATCTGGGCCTTTGGAGAAAGACCGGTTGAGCTTCGCCGGGTTGCAGATCCAGTGCCTAATGATTCTCGCTCGCCAAATATTCTCCGTGGGCGGTGACTTAGTGTGGATATCCATCGGATCTCTTGTTCACCAGGCTATGCAGATGGGGTTAAGTAGAGATCCCAAACACCTCCCACCCATGTCTGTATTGAAGGCGGAACTGCGGAGGAGGCTGTGGGCCACTATCCTTGAGATGGCTGTACAAGCATCTTTAGACTCGGCAATGCCTCCACGAATTTCCTTGGACGAGTTTGACACGGAAGCGTCCTCTAATATCAACGATGAAGAGATGGATGAATCGACGGTGGAACTTCATCCCCACCCTAGATCTACTTATACTGAAACTTCGATGCAACTCATTCTTCTCGACTCACTACCAACTCGCCTTCGAATTTTGCGGCTTTTGAACGACTTGCGGTCTGAGATCTCTTATCCAGACATCCTTTCTCTCAGCTCGGAAATAACCGAAACTTCTCGAGTGTACACCAAATTCCTCAATGATAATAGCGAATCGGGCGTAACTCCTTTCCACCGCAACCTACTCGACTACCTAGTTCGGCGATTTATGATTCCGCTGCACTGCGCATTTGCCCACAAGGCCCGGACCAACCCGTTATTCCACTACTCCCTCAAAGTCAGCATCGACACTGCCATGGCCATCATCTCTCCGGAGCCAGACGAAGCTTTCTACCGCCTAATGGCCATGGGCGGGGGTTTATTCCGGGAAGGTTTCAGGTATGCAATGACTGCTATCGGCTTGGAGCTCCTCTCACAGGTCGAGACTCAGCGCCTCGACGGGACGTTGCATCGGACATCGCAATACCGGACTATCCTCAAGAAGACGTTGAAAGATATGATCGATCTATCACTAGAACGGATGCGTAAGGGTGAGACAAATGTCAAGAGTCACATGTTCCTCTGCATGATTCTAGCTCAAGTGGAGGCGATAGAAACGGGCGACTCTTGCGAGTTGAAAATTGCACAGGGCGGGAAGGATAGTCTAGAGCTGTGTTATAATCTCCTGCAAGCGCGCGTCGGGGAGGGTTCTACGGCGTATCCCAGCGGCACGGATGTAGGTGGAACTCCGTCAACAGGTTTGGATGGCTGGATAGGCTCCGGGCTGGATCTGGATATGAATTATTTCTTTCTCGAGACCGACTTCTCCTAGTCTATAAAGTAGATGTAAATGTACTAGAGAGTCCTGTAATAATAAACCTGTTGCATGTGTTGTTCTACAACGGGGATATTGTTCGTTGTGAGTCTCCCCCATTTTGCGCATTCCTTGAACGGGATATGAGGAAAAGGATTTATTACCTTTTTTTCTGTTTTTCTGCTTTTATTTCCGTTCCTGTCCTGCGCTTTCAGTTGGGTCCTTGTGAGCGGTATTATTACGGCCGAGTCGGGCCAGGCGGTATTTGCGTTTTAGTTGACGGACATATCGGTCCTACTAGAGGAGATCCCCAGATCTATACTTAAGAGGGCCAACTCCCTCTCACTAAGTTCCAATATTATCCTTAGGGCGTCCTAGTCATAAGATACTATTCTATTTCGAACACCCAGTGCCTTTCTCCCAAAGTTATCGAGTTATCGAACACAATCCTATATCGTGGCCCATGTCACCCCTCAAGATTCTCATCAGCGGTGCTGGTATTGCCGGCAACGCGCTCGCATTCTGGCTCTCCAAGCTCGGTCACGAAGTCACCGTTGTCGAAAGATTCCCGCATCTACGGACCACTGGCCTCCAGCTTGATCTTCGGGGCCATGGCATACAGGTCTTGAAGCGAATGGGACTTGAGCAAGCCTTCCGCGCCAAACTCGCACCCGAGCAGGGAATACAAATAGTCAGTGGCTCTGGCAGGAGGTGGGCCTACTTCCCGGTTACGAAGCCGGGCAAGGGGCTGCAGGGGTTCACCACCGAGTATGAGATCCTACGGGGCGATTTGTGTCGACTTCTATACGATGCTGCCAAAGATCGGACCAACTTCGTCTTCGGGACTTCGATCGACAGCTTCGAAGAAAAGGACAACACTGTCGAGGTTCGATTCGCGGATGGCAAGACGGATAGCTTTGACCTTGTTGTTGGAGCCGATGGTGTGGGATCCCGAACTCGAAAGTTGATGATCGGAACTCAATCAAAGGATCCATTTTACCCTGTTGAGAACCTATACATCGCATATTTCACAATGCCTCGAAAGATCCGGGAGGGCGAGCAATATATCGCCTCGGCATACACTGCCACAGGAGGACGGGCTATCATGACTCGAAGACTCAACGCCGACGAGTTGCAAGTCTATCTCAACTGCAAGTCGGATTCGGAAAGGCTCAGAAATGCCCGCCGTGGAGATGTAGAGGAGGAAAAAGCTGCCATGACCGAGGTGTTCCAGGATGCGGGATGGATAACGGACGACATTCTGAAATCACTAAAGGGCGTTGATGATTTTTACTGCGAACGCCTCGGTCTCATCAAAATGAAGCCCTGGTACAAAGGCAGGGTGACACTTGTCGGAGACGCAGCCTATTGTCCGGCTGCGCTCACAGGAATGGGCACCACATCAGCGTTTGTGGGTGCTTACATCTTGGCGGGAGAGATTGGGAGGCATTGTGGATGCGCTGGAGCGGATAATGGGACGAATGGAAACGAAAATGCTAAAGATGGTCTTACCTCGGCGCTCCGGGCTTACGACGACAAGTTTCGCCCGTTCATGGACCAGGTACAAAAGGGGGTGGGCGAGAACACGGAGTCTTGGCCATCGACCCTACTTGGAATCACCATCATGAACTGCATCTTAGGAGTAGCATCGCTGTTGAGGATTAATGTTCTGGGCAGGTTCATTCTTAAAGAAGATGTGAAGGGCTGGGACCTCCCCGAGTACGATGAGTTGTTGCGGGATTAGGCGCCGACTGGCAACGTTGTTCGAAACGGCTTTTGATTGATAACTCTCCACTCCGGTAACCAACGATATAAACTAGAACACTGACATAATAGACCATGCTATGCAGGACTAATGTCCGAAGCACTCGATCCGATTCTAACCACCTCATTTTGTCATCCATTTACTCTCGTAGTAGGGCCACAGAGACAGCACTCATCGCCCTCGCCATGGTGTTCTCAATGTGATAGAAACATGAATCCACAAGCCAGAACAAACCAATTGGGTCCCGGTTTCCGAAGCTAGACTTGGCGTTCACTAGAGGGAACTGACCAAGCCTAGGAACATCGACCTCCTCAATGTCGAGGAATGTTAGAAGCTTTTCCCATCGGTTGTCTCCTCGAGTCGCGTTTTTCCCGACCTCTCTCGGTTCGTCGATGAAGAAGGTCAAGAGCCTATCCTCTTGGCCCCTTGCTGAGAAAAATTCAAGGACATCTTCGGTGTGTCGTTTATAGCTTTCCAGATATGCATCGGGGCAATCGTCCGCTCGCAAGCATCCATAAATATCCGCATGGCCTTCCCAGGCCCTTCTCCTCGTGTGAGCTTGTATGCTCCTAAGCCAGTCTCGCTCGTTCTTCCTCAAGCTCAGGATGAACCTGGCTGAAGGGAATGCATCCGCCAACTCCCGATACGCGACACACCAGGGGATATCCTCGAATGCGTCAAACTTGTCGACGTGACGCTTCAATGCCTCGACATGACCGTGAGTGAAGGCGTGATAGAGCCAACGTGAGCGAATGTCTTCCCAACCCGATCTCCGATATCCGAGCTGGGCGAGGGCATTCCCAATGCTTGTCGTTCCGGTTTTGCTGAGGCCGATGACGAAGACCTTTGGTCCGATGCAGGGGGACTGACTTCCGCTGAGTGAGGTGGGTTCCAAGGAAAAATAACCCAAGGCAATTGCTAGTAGTAGGAAAATGATAGATGCCGTTCGGAGCAGCAAGGGACCCAGCCCGACAGACGGGGTCATCTCCCCGCGAGTGGTCATGATGCCAACAACTCAACCTGTTCAAGGAATAGACGTTCCAATTGTGATGCGAGAGTGAAGGGGTGACTGACTGGGAGACGGAGATTCCCCAGAGCATTTTGAGAGCGGCACTTCGGCACTTTTTGTTTATACCATTCATACCAAGAGTTTAGAGTGAAGCCTTGGCTCTGTAAAATATAACAGGGGTCGTTGACGCCGAGACCCACGAGGGTGGCACGTCTCGTTTGATAGGTTCGCGTGCTGGCACCAACCAACTGGAGCCGGCCCCGTCCCGTCCGGCGAAGCAAACATGGTGAAATACTGGCCATAGATTGGTAGTCCATTGCCCCGGATTTGTTTATTTATCTCCTTTTGTAATCATCTGCAGTCCGTGCCAAGATAAGATAATCATCAATCCAGTGTTACAAAACTGTATATTTAAAACCAAGCCGAGCCCAGACCAGCACCAAGTATCTCTATCTCTGCCGACATTCTTCAGCTCTACGCTACGACCTCGAAAGGATTTTTAAGATCCGATGTACTCCACTGGACCTCCATATCGGTTTCGGGTCATGAACGACAACCTTAAGTCCCTTCCTTCCCTTTGACCACCCACTAACCATTGCGGGAATACCCTGTTAGTACGACTACGGAACGCGGAGCAACATCCGAACTCGAGGTGGGACTCTGGCCAGGCCCTAATTCTCCGAAATGACGGATAGTTGGTAACTAACATGCAAATATGGGGATCAAGTCATCCATTGTAATGTCTTAGTCAAAAGTCTACGATGCAGGCATACGGAGTTCGAGTTGCTTGGCGCCTCTATTACCGGCCCGAACCGTCAACCTTTAAGCGTTGTTTCGGAGAACTGGGGATTACATCGCCTCTCGCGACTCCATATCTGCTCTCCGAACACCCATCGAGAGTGCAAAGTCTACAGGTACTACGGCGAGTGTACAATACACTATACCATATAGCGTTGGAAAAACTAGAACCGTCCCTTCCGCCCCGCTTCTAAACCAGCCGGTCCGGCGAGGGGAGGTCCTACGTGGGGGTGCTCTTCACGATGGAGAAGGCATAGTCAAAGCCAAAAAGGTTGCGTGTATCGGAGGATGGCCGCAGCGGTTCAAGCCCTAATCCTGACAGCATCCAATTTCCATGGGGGATGGAGCTATGCTGAGCATGTTTATCAGATGCCTTTAACCGGACTAGTGCTAGCGATTGACTTGAGACTAGAGGACAGATTTGCTCTGGGGTACTATCCTGACCGCCGATGAGTCAACTGTCTGGTGTTCGGGCAGAACATTGAATGCGTGCGATCCGGGTGTTTCCCCAGGGTGTACCTACATCGGGGGTTCACATTCTATTGTCCAAATTATACATTATGCAAATATATACAATCTCACCATAATCTCTCTTCTTTTGCTTCCTTGTTATTGATTTGATTTCTTGCCGAGGCAGGGTCGTAGGACGTAAGACCTAGAGGCGGTGATGATTGATACTACGTCCTGTCTAGGGCAAGGGCACGCGTGGAAAGCTAAAATTCTGCAGAGAGCATGACCAAGCTATGGTCGATCTAGTGAGCTTCGTGCAGTTAGCGTGAGGTAATCCTAGAATAAGCCATTGTGTTTTTGTATCAATCTCGTCAGCGATATAGTCAAGATATTACCTATTATCCTGCCTTCAGTTATATTTGATGCATCAGAATCTATATCTGTCTATGTAATGTGTGTAATGCATCGACTCGCAGCTGGGAGATGCATCTCTCTTCCATAAGCATTTCCAATTGCCAATTTTCAGCTCGTGTTAATTGTGACGAGCTTTCATGATTCGGTAGTTAGGTGCAGCTCTGACGCACATGGCCTTTGTCCTGATACATTATCACCTCTGCTATAATATAGCTTAGATAGCACTCCAGTGCGCAGCTCGGACTTGGCCCTGGGTATCCGGAACCTGTGGGCACCTCGAGTGCGTCTAAAACACGTTGGGCTTAGGTGATAGGTCGAAAGCGGCAGCCCAAAAGCTTAGCTCGCAAATTTATCAGAGATTATCCAATCATTACTGCATTGATCCTGGTTAGCCACCTTCGTGGTCAAGAGGGTGGAGAGCATGAATGGATTCTCTTCATTTCCGTCATCACTCTAGCTCTTCTGTCTATTCCTGATTCTTCATGATCATTGGTAATAGCTGATGCAACGGCCAAAGTTAGGAAAAGGTCCCGCGCAAATCCGCGCCAGCTCACCGATAAGCCCACTGCCACTGCGACTACCCAAGGGCAATTTGGCTTTTTGTGTGGGCCGGATCGTCGAAATATTGGGAAACCGATGGAGCCGAAGTCGCAAGCTACCGCAATCAGGGTATAAAGTTCCACGTCCACCTCTTCCCCTCCCCCTCCATTTTCACATAGCTCCAAGAACTCGGGAACCCTAACCGCTACCATCCTGTGCGTTTCCATCCAAAGCTTCAACCTCCTCGTCACTCCCCAGAAACCCCCTTTCTCGACAAACCACATTCATCATGATCCCCATTCCCAAGGCTGACAGGCTCCACGACCTCTTCGACCTCAAGGGTCGTGTGGTCGTCATCACCGGAGCTTCGGGTCCCAAGGGCATGGGTATCGAGGCCGCCCGCGGATGCGCCGAGTACGGCGCCGACGTCGCCATCACCTACTCGTCCCGCAAGGAGGGTGCTGAGAAGAACGTCGAGGATCTCCAGAAGGAGTACGGTGTCAAGGCCAAGGCCTACAAGCTCGACGTCTCCAACTTCGAGAACGTCCAGCAACTCGTCAACGACGTCATTCGTGACTTCGGCAAGATCGATGCCTTCATTGCCAAGTAAGCCCCTCCACCTCCCCCATTTCTCCGTGTTCCCTTTTTCTTCTTCCCCTTACTTTTTTACCCCTCCCTCCTTGCTTTTTGTTTCTCCATTTTCCAGATGCTGACCAATTCGATAGCGCCGGTGCGACCGCCAAGGGTGGCCTCCTCGACTGCCCCAAGGAGGACTGGGAGAAGGTCATCCACATCGATCTCACTGGTACCGCCTACTGCGCCAAGGCCGTAGGGCACCACTTTAAGGAGCGCGGCACCGGCTCTTTCGTCATCACCGCCTCCATGTCCGGCCGCATTGTCAACTACCCCCAGGAGCAGGCCTCCTACAACGTTGCCAAGGCCGGCTGCGTCCATCTTGCCAAGTCTCTCGCCAACGAGTGGCGAGACTTCGCCAGGGTCAACTCCATCTCGCCCGGTTACATTGACACTGGTCTGTCTGACTTCATCGACGAGAAGACCCAGAAGCTCTGGAGGGACATGACCCCCATGGGCCGCAACGGCAATGCTAAGGAGCTCAAGGGCGCCTACGTCTACCTCGTCAGCGATGCTAGTAGCTACACCACTGGTGCCGACATCAGCGTCGACGGTGGCTACACTGTCCGGTAAATTGCTGAAATACGCAGGGGATCTGTGTGGGGAGTCTGACCTGTTCGTCTGGTTCGTTTCGCATGTTGACATGGCTTCTTCCCACCTGGGTATCATCGACACTGGGCAAGCTAAGAGTTATTTCTCAGCGGAATGCTTGGCGACAGAGACTGGATATAGTTGTGTTTAAGAAAAAGAACTTATGAAAATAATATATATTAATCATGACAATGGGCATCAGCCTTTCCGAGCCTGATGTGAACATTGGTGAATGAAGTATTGAATAACATCACTGTCTAGAGTCTAGCTTGCAGGATGCGTTTGCGTAGGCGGGGCCTGTGGTTGTGGCGTAACGCCGCGGAAGAGAGCTTGGGGGTCCATTGATCTTCAACAATCCGACAGAGGCGATGTTATATCTAGCCTAGCTTGGGACACACGGGTACACATTTAGCATCCTACATGAGTGACTCATTCATGTTCTTGCAGTTTGCAGCTATTCAGTTTCCCCTGGTTTATCGAGCAGCTGCTTCAATGATTTAACGTACCGCGTTCTCTTAGGTGAAGAGGTCGTCTAGACTGGCCGCACTTGGCCTTGAAAGGTCCCTGTGTACTTTTCTCGACCCAAGGCATCGCCCCAAGTGATACAACATACCGTTGGTGATAGTGGTCCGAATTTTTGGAAGTTAGCAGGCGAGCAAGAAAAAAAAGAAGAGAGAGAAAGAGATTGATCCTGCTCGCGCGGCAGCTGTTGGAACTACCTTCCCATTGAAGCCTTTCTTCCCCTTCAGATGGAAGTATCCTCAAGAATAGGATTTTCCTCGGCTTCGATATAGGGTACGCGAGTATTTTCTAAAGCAGCATGTTGGGCTCACTCAGAAACATACATGAGCGAAATCACTTCCCTTGAGAGAATGTCGCGGGACTCTGCCGGGATATCACTGGTTCTTGTGCACATAAACCGCTGCGTCCTGGTCCTCGCTCATCATTATTGCCTTCCTCGAATTGGTTGCATATCATAGAGAGCGCACACCATTTGGCAGGTATTAACTCGCATGGACTCGGTAGAACATCGAGAAAGTCCCTCAAGCCTCTCGACCTGCGGCAGCGCCACGCCGTCCACTTAAAGTGCATGACTCGTCCATCACCCACCTCAGCTCAATATTTCTAAAAATAGGTCGGTATAAGTGGGACGATCAGTCGAGGGTGTGTATGTTGTAATGCCGTTGACACAGTGGCTTCAGGGCCCATTGATGTAACAATATTATTCCGCCAAGGTACGCTTGGGTTGCATATCTCCGGCGCCGCATCCTTTGTTTTTCTTTATATGACCTGAAGACAGTGTGTAGGCGGTAGTAGTCCACGGTCAACTGGTGGCAAGAAGTACTGTTAATGGACAAGTTTTCCCACCTGTATCTGAGAAATCGTAGGTATAAATGTTACATCCTAACTATCGGCTTCTAAAAAGCAATTGTGATCTGCATGGCTTGCATTTTTCTGCTTCTATCCCGTCATACGACCGAGTCGGTCTGTCTCACAGCCGTATTATTAAACCACTTGCAGGGGACCTCATGTCGAGCACACAAGTTTCATTGCATGTCCTCGACAGCTCACCGACAAAGAAAGTCCAGTGACGGGGAATCCCCCCCTCCGTCTTGGCTTTCATTCTGTGGCAGCCCTTGTCAGGAGACTGATTCGGTCTTTGTTGACGCAGCTACGTAGATCTTCGTTTCCCAAATGTCCTACATAAGCAAGGGGTAGAACACATTCTCAAGTATATAAAGGGGCACATTCTCTCTTGGAAGGGGTCCTCCCAAGCTTAGATCCAACGCACCAATCTGAAAGAAATCTCAGGACATCAAAACCCGAACCCCCCCAAGTTAAACAAGCAACATCCATATACTCAAAATGATCCTGCATAGCCGCGCCGTCTCGATCATTCTCGTCCTCGCGGCAACTGTGACGGCAATACCAGCATCCCTACTCCCCGTTGGTGGAAGGGAGTGCTGCTGCTGCAACCCCTCGATCCCGGCCATCGTATGCAGCTCCTCTTCAAGCAATCTATGCGTATGTCCAGCCGTCGCCTGCCCGCCCACCGCACCGAAGATGAAGAAGTGCTGCTGCTGCGACGAGTGCTCTATCATCCCGTACGAAAAAAATTGCTACTGTCCGGCAGTCGTTTGTCCCGTGACAGCCGTATCTCGCTAGGATATTTCAACGCAGATTTCTGATGAGTTGGAGAGAGGGTGGATGTTGAGAGAGGGTGACTTTTGAGTCGGACACAGCAAGAGGAAAACAAATATAACGGGGATATGTGCATATACCTTGTGATACGTGGGAGGTTTTCTGATATGGTGGAGCTAGCTTAATGCCAATTCAATCCTGTTTGCTATCCTCTATATCGATCGAGCTCGGTGACTATAAACAGAGAGAACAGGCAATAACTGGCACTTTCAACGGCGACTTCGACCTAACAAATCTGAAGTCCCCAATTCGTTTGTGGAATGTCTCCTTGCTGAGCTAGGCATAACAATTGCCAACTCGCTGGGGCGGGCAGAAGTCCTAGATAGGGATACTTCATGGTTGGATGTTGGGACCACGAAATGACTGGGCTTAGGGACGAATTTGATCCGGTGATCGAGCAGATGGTTCTAGAAAGTGGATGCAAAAGTATGTGTGTATGTGACACGGCTTGAGACCCGAACATCTTCGGCAAGTCCGAACCGAGACTAGACTTGGTGGTCTTGACGAGAACGTATATTAATGTCGAGGGGGGCGAAATCGGTGTTTAACCAGTTCATTTACTCCGACTGGAGCATTCCAAAATCCCTGCCACAGCACAAGGTACCTGCTGGAGCGAAATTATTTGATTAGTGAAATTTGAGGGGAGGCCGAGAGAAGGAGCAATTACAAATCATCGAGTCGATGGTTATTCTCCTCACTCCTTGACATTTCACATCACTCACTCATACTTCGTCGTGGCTGTGCATTTCTTCATCAATCCCGCATTGCAACCCTGTTCAATTGGCGTCCGCCGTCCACGTCTGTGGGTCTGAAAAAGGGTTGGCGAACTACCATTTTCATAGGGCTTTTGCGGAGTGAATGATTACCCGCAGTGCTAGATCGGAAGGCAGGGGGTGCCGACAACTACATACTGGGGCTTGGCACCGTGACTCGTGAGTTTGATGGATGGGTTTGGCAATGACATCCATCTAGTCTCGCGGTGAAGTTCCTACCTCCTAGTCTCTCTCACTCTGGGTCTTGCCGCCACGGCACTTGCCTACTCAGTCGCTGAGGCCGATGTTACTGAGGCAGATGTCTCTGAGCTCTGGCCAGCTCAGCCTTGAAAAGCGAGCGAATTATTTCTATTCTTGCTAAGTTGTCGCTAGCGCGTTAAAATACAGGACCTGCCCAAGCACGAGTTGTGCAGCTGTCGGTCAATTCCCTAATGGCAAGATTCTCAAGACCACCAAGACCAGCTTGGATCATCCGCTGTATGTAGAGCCCTTAAGACCATGTTGTTCCTTTTCCTGGTTGACTTGACGGGGCTCTAATATATTCACAGGACCTGGATAAAACTCGCGTACGGCTACTACGTGTTGGCGATGTATTGTCTCCCTGTCTAAACGAGGGGTAACTGACGGACAACGTTTTGTGTTTAAATACTGAATGCTAGTGTTAATAATAAACCGAAGCTTTGCAAAAATCGACATAGCCACTGTCAAATCAACGATCAACTGCCCCCGAGAACGAGTCTGATGCTAAACGAACTTGGAAGCTGAGGATTCTAGCATGCCTCAAAGAGGAAGCTGCACAGCTTATATAATAATATATTGACGGGTATTGCGGGTACATCGGTCCTTAACCCCCTCTCGAGAGATGAAATGACTTCCCCCGATATCCCCTTCTGCTAAGGCACTCAAGATCGAATAAACTAGAGACTGCCGGATCAGCGTGGTGTCAAACATCGCGTTTTTTTCTCTGATTCAGCAATGATGAGTGACCTCTTCGACATTGACGTTCAAAAGGCTCGGCTGTCCCGTCGCAGCCAAACCGCGCATCCAGATGAGCCAACACTTCCGCCTCTCACCACCGTCCGCGCCGCACAATCGGCTCTGCCAGACCCAAGCTCTGCGGGCTTTTTGTCCGGTGCGTCGCAAGAAGACACTGTCATGCATATCGTGCACGATATCATACCCGCCTTGAATGGCCAAGGCCTTTCACCTCACTACTACGGGTTTGTGACCGGCGGGGTCTTGCCCATCGCGGAATGGGCGGATAATGTCGTTTCTCGCATGGACCAGAACGTGCAGGTTCATCTCCCGGACCAGACCATTGCGACGGCCCTCGAAGACGCGACGTTGAAGATGATCATTTCGCTCTTGAGACTCGGAGATGCCGAAGATTGGAAGGGAAGAACTTTCACAACCGGTGCGACCGCGAGTAACGTGCTAGGATTGGCGTGCGGGAGGGAAGCGCTGCTTGCGAAGAGATTGGGATCAGGGGAAAGCGCCGGCGAGCTGGGGCTCCTGGCCGGATGCTTAAAGGCGGGCGTGACGGAGGTGCAGGTGCTGACTAGCGGCGGGCACAGTTCCCTTAGTAAAGCTGCCAGCATAGTCGGCCTCGGAAGACGCTCGGTGAAGGAGTTGCGGACGAGTGAAGACACGCCATGGCGACTCGATCTGGTGGCCTTGGAGCGAGAGCTAGAGAAGACGGGCACCCTGAATATCATTTCGATAAGTGCCGGAGAAGTAAATACAGGCCGGTACGGAGTGGACGGGATTGAGGAGATGAGAAGAGTGAGAGAATTGGCGGACAAGCACGAGGCCTGGATCCATGTTGATGGCGGTATGTTCGTCTTGCATTTAGGCCGGAGATCCCAAAGTACTAACAAGCAAGACAGCTTTCGGTATATTTGCCCGTGCCCTAGAGGACAGACCAGAGTATAAAGTTATCAAGGAATACGCCGAGGGTCTCGAGCTTGCCGATAGTATCACGGTAGATGGGCACAAGTTACTCAACGTAGTAAGTTCTGTTTGGCGCCCTGGGCAAAGAAACGACCGACTGACTCGAGCATTAGCCTTATGATTGTGGGATGTTCTTCACCAAATCCCCTGATGTCTTGCAGTCCACCTTCGTCAACCCCAACGCGGCATATCTCTCTTCTGGGTCCCAAGCCAGCATCCCCTCACCGTTGAATATAGGTATCGAAAACTCCCGGCGGTTCCGCGCCCTACCTGCCTATGCTGTGCTTCTGAGCGAAGGTCGACCCGGTATTTCGGGCCTCTTATCAAACATGACGGAACTTGGCCGGCAAGTCGCTGGATTCCTTCAGCGATCGGAACATTATGAACTGCTGCCCGATGAACAGGCTCCCCTTGATGAGATCTTCATGATTGTCCTATTCCGGGCTAAGGATAAGGGGTTGAACGATGTACTCGTCCAAAAGATCAACGATACAAGAAAAATATACGTAAGCGAGACGAAATGGAAGGGCAAGAAAGCGGTGCGGATAGCGATATCGAGTTGGATGGTAAATGTGCCCAGGGATTTTGAGCTTATTGCTTCGACGCTGGATTTGGTGGCCAAAGACAAGGAAGGCAATTGATATTGGGACTCAGGATTCTTTGAGAGATCCGGACCACCCGTCATACGCATCTGTGGTCCCCAGCTGGCCCAAGTTTGGCCTAAGCCTAGGTGTGCGTCATAAGTTGCACTCATCAGCCCCCGAGACACAAACCTAGCCTGGCCATCACAGAGTTGTGTATACTAGAGGAGAGAAAACTCCTTCCTAATAAACCCTGTCGCTGCAAAATGAAATACGACCGTTCAGTTCGCCGAGATTACTTGTACTCTCATTGGTACTGGGTCTGAAAACACCAGAATTGGAAAGGGAATCATGATGGACATGGACTGGATGACTGGCAGCCCTTGGGTCACGCTTGCATATGCGTTGATAATTTGACAACATTTCGGACTGTGTTGATGCGCCCTTCGAAGCTCTACCGAGTGGATGTCTATTTCTTTTAATTTCATGATCTACTTCGGACAAAAGGATCCCCAGTTTCCATCCTCACACTTTCCGGCAGAAGCAAGAGAACTTAATAGGGATGTCGGTTATCTTCTCCAGGGTTCCGATCTTAGCGCGGATGACCTCTCCCTCCTCAGTCCGGCCGAGCCTCTGCAGGCATTCATGGTAACCTTTCAAGCTCCATATATTATCCGGGTGCTGGCAGGGACGCGGAAGGGAATTATTAAGTCCCAGATCGGCTTCGTAAACGGCCAAAGACTCTTCAACGTGCCCCTGCTCGAGTAACAACGCCCCGAGCGCATGACGTGCCGGCTGCATCCATCCCCAGGGCTCGTCGTAAGGGAGCTCATCGTCGAGCGCCACCGCTTTGCGCAGATGTTGGAATGCCTCCTCATAGAGTTTCTCGCGATAGGTCATCTCGCCCAGCATCATTTCGCGGGCAACCGCCAGTATGTCGGTGCAGGTATTGTTAAAGAGAGTCCTGCTTTCCTGTACCCATGAAAGCGCGGCGTCGAACTCGGCCACGCACGCCTTGGCGTCAGGTATGTTATCAAGCACACTATGAGCCACCGCCTTGGCATACCAGATCATCGCCGTCGTGACGCTGAATAAGATCTGGTCGGCGGGCAATTCTTGAGCGATGATTTCATTCCAGCGGCCAAATCGGACCAGTACGTGCTGTTTGACCGAAATGAATGACTCCAGCCAGTCTGCCATCGGTGGGGATTCTACCCTCAGAAGTTCCTCTGGCAGGGTTGCTAGCATCTCGTTGGCGGTGGTAATTGCGGTTTCGTACCGCCCCGCGAACATGGCCCCATAAATCTTGAAGTGATAGTCGTGGCAACGATACAGCGAAAAGAAATTGAGCGGTCCCCTCTTGGCGAGGAATTTGGAGTCTGCTTCGATTGCGGCCGAGTTCGAATCGATCGCAGAAGCATAGTCGCCGGTGAGCACATCGATGTGACTGGGCATGTGGTTGAGGTGGCCTGCGTCTGGGACGAGGTTCCGCAGCGCATTGGCCGCTGGAAGTGCACGTTCGGGGTTCGGTGACATCTCGATGGCGTGGATATACATGTGCAGGATGCCTGGATGGGCTATTCCTCCGTTCGAATTTATCGCCTTCTCGAGGACATCGATAATCTCCTGCGTATCGGCTCCGCTCGCAGCGGTCCCTGAGCTGATATCCCACAGCTGCCAGGGTGTACGGTTCATCATCGCCTCTGCAAAGACGGCAGCAAGCTCCAGGTTGCTCGGTGATTGAGCATAGGCCTTGCGCATGGCAGCAGCGAAGTCATCGACCCACTTTCCCATATCGTCACCGGGTGATTTGGCTTGATACCTGTAAGGAAGCGCCTCTATCAGTAGGCGCTCGTCTTGCAACGTACCCCCACGAAGTTCCATCGCCTTCTGTGTCGCCTCAAATGCCTCGCCGATAGAACGTTCAGCATCCTCGGGGTCAAACGCCGCCCAGGGCTTGTTGTAGTTACAGCCCAACACGTAGGCGATACCCCAATAGGCCATTGCGCAGCGGGGATCAGCCGCAAGGGCGAGCTTGAAACATTCATGGGCTTCCTGATGATTGAAGGCGTAGCAAAGTATGAGCCCGCGATTGAACCACGCTTGCGCCTCTGGTGAGGAGGTGGTGATTGTGGCCTGGTAAGAGCCGAGGTTAAAGTAGGGGGGCTCCATATTCTGGCGCGGTTGATTAGGTTTTATAGTCTGGCTATTCTTATCAAAACAGGGGATTCGAACCTGCATATCACCGAACGCGAGAACACTGTGAGGTCTTCAACCGAAAGTCGCATGATCGATGCGGCATCAACTGAAATCAACTGAATCATCCGCGATGAAGGTGATACGTATCACGTGATAGCAACTAATATCAATCGGGGTGTTCCTTCCCATCTTTGGTATCGTCAACTACACTACTAAACTCTAGGTGGGAGACGGGGCGAATCAGAGAGCGACCCCAGCTACTAACCCGATCAGCCACTACCTCACCCCTCATCCTCACGTGCTACATTTCCGTCGTTCCTTACCCGGACTGAGTAAAATAAGTTGGCGGAGAGAAAGAGCCAGAAGTGGCCATCCATGCAGGGTTGCTTGGACCAGGGCAGTTTTTGTTCCACCTGGGCATCTACTAATGGGTGGCTGCTTGGAGGGCCGGAGTCCGCGGGCGCTTCTTCGGCAGTGAGCTAGCTATCCTTTGCTGAACGGGCTCCATTGAAGACACATACCGGAACCGCAAGCCATGATCAAGTTCCAGCAATCTATTTCAGCGCCCTACGAAATGAAGGTTGTGAGTTGATGACGATGGACTTAAGGTAGTCAGGCTCACCAACGTTCCGCCTAACTGCCTCTCCTGAGATGCTCACCTTTCCTCTCCTCCCAAGATAATGTCCCCATCTCCCCCTTCGTAAATCAAATGGTAAGTTTATCTTGGGCGGATTGTCAACATTGCCTGAGAACACGAAAACCCCTACCCGTCGCCAACACTCTTTACCACAAGAATTCCTCCCAGCACGGACGACGACCAACTCAGCATACTGCCAGTCGGCTCTCATCCCAATCTATCTAACACTCATCTCATCGTCAGACCGCCCTCGTCAGTTCCTTTCCTGCCCGGTTGCCTCAAATACTGTCAATATCATGAAAATGTCAGCCGGGGTTCGAACCCTAGACGGAGGCCGGCGTTGTCGTGGTGGTAGCTCATGGCGTGCTTTGATTGTCGCGCCTTGGCACTCAACAAGACCACCACCTAAGGCGCGGCGTCCTAGAGGAAAAGGCGGAGAATCTTTACCCGCCCTCCTCTCCATCCCGTTCCAACGTGCACGAGGCTCGCCGGGTTAGTATGGTGATTTGAAGATCTTCCAAGTCATCAAGGAGGGCCTTAATAGATCTATGGTATGGTATTCATAGGTCCTGGTTCTTTTCTCAAATTAAACCGTAAGCTCCTCTAGATGCTCTATCTAAGTCTCTCCTTGGGACTGCGGCCTGCTCTCCTCCACCACAAAAGGACAATGTGAACAAAGTGCAGAATATTATTCACCGTCTAGGCCTATGGTTCGGGATTGGTACGAGACTGCCCGCTTGCTTGTTCTTGTTCCACCAGCCAGCTGGGCGGGCAGTCCGACTGGGACGTCTCATCTTCCTCCGTGGCAAAAAAAAACTAGTTGCAAGCACACTAATTTACCTCCACTAACAGCGTCTCACTGACATTATGCGGGGCAAGAAAACCAACCTTAGGCCAACTTCTCAGCCAGAGAGAATGGCATCCACCTGCTCATGCCGCTTCAGGGCATCGTCAAAGGTAGGGTACAGAGCCCCCTCTCCTTCCGCAAACGCTTCATACAAGCCGCCAACATTCCTGGCAATCTCAGGCAACTCCTTCTGCCAATCGGCCCAGTCCCAATTTACCGACTCGACAGAGTCCGTTTCAAAGTCGTGGACCTTTATGGCAATAGGCTCCGTGAAAGCATTGGCTTGGATGGCAGTGCCGCCCGGCGATACCAACCGGATTTCACCTTTCTCGCCGTTGATGGTCCAGACTAGAGGTTCCTCGCCGGGGAACGGTTGGCCACGGCGGAAACGGAAGAGAAGTGTAGATCCGTCTTGGACGACTTTGGACGGCTGGAACGTTCCCGTGGCAATCACGAGATCAGGAACATCGGATTTGATAGTCTCGACGATTTTCTTTGTCTCTCGGTCTTGAATAGGGACATTGGGTCGCTGAATTTGAACCACTGATTGTAAGTTGTCCACTTCCCCGATCGCTGTCAGAACTGCGTCGAAAACTGCAAGGCGGTGTTAGCGAGAGAAAAGAAAGAAATGGCATGGCAGCTCAGAAACCCACCATGCGCAAATCCAATGGTAACGACATTCCCACCAATGCTTCGGTGAGCGAAGTATGAGATGAAAGTTGGCAGAATGCTCCTGTCATTAGTTCCTCCAGCAGCTCTAACCTCGGAGCTGAGAACCTTGCCGATCCGCCCCTGCTCAAGCAGTTCCCGGATCTTGAGTACGACTGGCGCTACCCGTCCCTGGGTGCCAATCAATGTGCGAACGCCTTTCTCACGAGCCAACTCGGCTAGATCCTTGGCATGGCCAACATCCTGGGCCAGTGGCCATTCTGAATACACGGCCTTTCCCGCCTCGATACTGGGGCGGACTAGTTGGTGGTGCTTGTCAACGCGCACACTGCAGACGACGAGGTCGACGTCCGGGTCTGCGGCCACCGACTCTGGGTCCCCGTAGGCCTTTGTTCCAGGAGGAAGATTGAAGTCTTTGATGGCCTTTTGCGCACTCTCGACTGAGGAGTTAACGAGGGCAACAATCTCATATTTGGCCCGTCCGCGAGGCGAGAGCAGATAAGGAAGATGGGCGCCCTTGGCCCAAGATGTTGCGGCCGAATTAGATAGGCCGAGGAGAGCGATGCGGATGGGAGCCATCTCAGGATGTGATATCTAACAAATGATCAGATGGGATGTGTTGTGTTATATTGTTGAATCTTTCGATCCTTGGAGCAACGGAGCTTGTCTCTTCATCATCAAAAGCATGGAGTATTGGGTGGAAGACGGACTTAACTTATATTTGCATATTTCGATTACAAATATTGCCATATTTCCAATCCACGCGTCTGATGCAAGATGGCGTCTTCTCAGTCCAATGCGGTTGTCCATAGTCCCAAGCCATTAACCTGAGCTTACAAATCAGTTCCACTCTGCACAAACGTTGATAGATATTTTGGTGTGGAAAGTAGACGATAGATACTTGCGAGAGGCTGCGTTATTTGGAGGCAGTCATGACTTCGTATGGAGTTGGAAAGGCTTGGGCTGGGCGATGAGGACGAAACACGATTGATCGGGCGTTTCGGCATATTAACTCAAGGTTGGGGTTGAGTTTCTGGAATGGTATCCCCAACTTGTGCATGAAGCTCTTTCAACCTCGCCCGTAGATATGTAGACTTTGTAGATGGTGATGTCCTGACGGATACAGCTTCAGAATTCCGTCCTCGGATTACTCGTAAAATACGAGCAGTCGTGAATATCTTGATCTGGTTGCCTATGGTTTCTTATAGCAATGCCGCCTCTGTTGCTACAGAAAGGGATATCGACGCCATTTGTATTCGTGTTTAGTTTACACTTACAAGACCTTCTACCGGAGGACAATGAAATCCTCTAATGATGTTCCTTACTCCAGTGATAGACCTGTTACTCCAGTAGGGAATCTAGGAACTCCTAATCCAGGTAGCGGCAAGAAATAACTCTAGAGATGTTAGCTCTATTCCTCTTCTTGCATCACAAAGGTTGACAGCTCCATCATTCCCCCTTCTTTGATCCAGTGATCAAAGACATCAGTCAATAAACTACGGAAAGATTTTTCTCTCCATTTCCCATCCCTTGTCATTCTATACCTTCTCATACCTCTATCCTTTTTCTTCTTTATCTGTCAATCCATCACAATGACACAACCAATCATGGAAGACGGCCCACCTGCCTCTATCCGATCTCGTCAAGAGACATCCTCGACAGAAGCTCTTGATCCACCCTCTGTTATGGATAGAGCTGCACCTTCAGGTGCTTAGATGCATGTTTAAAGATATCTCCATCCATACTCCTTACGTAAATAGGGCCATTCTCAGACAGGGCTATAATATGGAGATGGCCCTGAGTAAGTTTCGAAGCGATATCCTCAATTGCAACTTCTATGTCCGGCAAAAAGCGATCGAGGGCCTCATCGCCGATGAGAACTATGGACCTTTCACCGCCTCTCGGTAAGTCAAACGCGGTCTCTTCGATATCAGACCCATCCATGAATAAATGGTCCTTTGTCGTCACGAGTCTGGCTTCTAGCGCTTTTGGAAGGCATAATGACTGACCGTTTCCCTTTTGGGACATTCATTATGTAGGAATTGGTTGAGTCTTCTACTTGGCGTAAAAACTGTCGCATCACTGCGATTGCCTGTGTTTTATCACACGAACCCCAAAATGGGAAATGGGGAGCCCATCGTCGCTTATGTCGACGACCAGCTTATCGAAAGTGACCGCAAGAACCGCCTTCAGCCGCCGAGTTTTCCCAATCCTCCTCTTTGGGGAATAGCGAGAAAGAAATTGAAGGCAGTTACCCCTGACAGCCCACTGCGGGATCCGTACATCTTGGGGATTATGATCGCTTTTGGACAGGAGAAACTGCTCGCTCGGCGTAAGGCTATCGCCCAACAACAAGGACGCTCTCAAGGTTGTCAGGCATCTGTCCGGGACCTAGAGGTCATGGTAAGTCTCTAGTTTCTCAACTTTTCTGCGCATCAACATCTCTCGCTAATACTTGGGTTGTTTAGCACGCTGACGTGGCATATATCATCTTAGGCCCAGGTTCTGTTTACGAACAGGAGTGATATCGACAACGTGTATCTTTACCGAGCCAGGATCAGTTACCACACGCTCCAAATGTTCCGTTATCCCAAGCAGACTCCACCAGCCACAACGCCGCCAATCCAGATCGAAACGATCAAGATTCCCCTTCGCCCGTTTCGTAACTTTGCATGCCCGGCTTTGTGAATCGATTGCTCGAGGTGTCACCCTGACAATGTCGAAAGACAATAGGGCGCGCTTTTTTACGAACGTCTTCCATTGTCCGAGTAGACCTAGCCTCGATGCGAACTCTAGATCATCCCAACGATGGTTGAGTATCCTCTGCTAGCAGTGAGTATGATTCCGGCTATGAACTATGGTTGGTAACATCATCTAACGCCGAGTCTAGAGCCAGGCGTCCTTGTATTCTTCGATTCCCGAGGCGTCCAAGGTGGTTTTACCTGTCCGCGAAACAGGAGTGCAGTGAACAACTAGAAGGGGTAACCCAACGGTCGGGTAACTAGCTTCGTTCAGCTGGATTCCGAAAATCAATGGGTACGCTAGCTTTAAGCTAGGTGACACCCGTGTCAATCACATTTCCCTCTGGTCGTAAAGATCTTTGTTGTATCAGGATTAGTGATGCTCTATGTTTAATAGCACTAAGATGTCTCAAAAGAAAGGATTAAACATAGAAGATTAGATTCAGGCGGCCCCAACGTGCATTGTTTCCATCTAGTGTTCCCCATAGCCCAAGCGTCAACTTTCTGCTCCACTAAATGCAAGGGGTATTATAAAAAGGTATTACAAAAAAGAAGAAAGATCCAATAAAGAAAACATACAACACCGGGGATTCGCTGGTCGTCACCGACCCAACTACTAGTCCGGCGCTTCGCAGCTTGTGTACAGGGGAGCGGACGGGACCCTCAATTATCTGCGAGCTATGGTCGTATGTATCCGTATCTGTTGTCAGAAGACTCATAAGCGGAAGTTCGGTCGCGGACATGCCAGAGGACGATTCAGAGGCATAGCTAGCAAAAGTCGTCGGGCCCTCGTTCGATCGTCCCGCCATTGCTGTCAGACTTCGACTCCCTGAAAACAATATGAAAAGGGAGAAAGGTGAGAGGAAGGAATGTAATAAATACAGGGGCTTGGAATCTATGTACACCATCCGTCACACTAATTAACCCTAGGTAAGTCGCCGCCGTACAAAAGATCATATACATCAACCTTGCAATTCCCATATTGGCCGTTGTGCTGGCGTATCGAGTTGGCGTGGTTGAACCGGCGCGGCCAGCTCGTGCTTGTCCGTAACGCCGTAAGCTTCTACAATCGGGGGGTCAACGTTTGGCTGTATTTCGCCAGTGGTATCATCATCCCTCCTCTTTCTCCTCCGAAACACTAAAAATGCTCCGAGGGCCAAGAGAGCAACGCCGACGACGGCGCCGACGGCGATGCCCGCTTTCGCGCCCGCTGACAAGCCACCATTCCCTGACAATTGTCCCGGCTGGCCCGACAATTGTTCTGGCTGGGCGTCTCCTGTCTTACTTGGTGTGGATGAGGTATCGGTCGTTCTAGACTCCGCGGCCACCTAATTACAACAGACCTGTTAGCGTCCGCCTCCTAACGTTAAACGTGAGACAGTCTTACCGAAATCAATTTTATGCCCCATGCTTCAATCCCCTCGTCTGTCGATGGCTTGCGCGTCACTGGCCGCTCGGTTGGGGTTTCCAGTCCAATATCGGTTATCACGCCAGTCCAAACCACGCCAGAGGTGGCTGTCGCGTGGCAACCGTACTCATTCTCTCGGCACATGAAAGAGAACACGTTGTCGGTAACACTGCAATTGCAAGTAAGCTTTTTGGTGCCATCGTATATTGGGCACGTGGCGTTGGCGTGGATGAGGAAAGGGACGACACGAACCTCGGACAACAGGTCACCGTACTGATCGGTTTCCCGTTACTCTCGGGCCCAGCGGTCGCACAAGCACGCGTGTAACCGGAAGGGCAAGGACCATCCGTCAGCCATGGAACGCCTGGGGTCGTCGACGGTGGGAAGCAGTCGCCCGTTGGATAATTCCCTGTCAACACGGGCGTGGGCGTTCCGTACATGTTGCTGAAATACCCGCTCCCCAACAGCACGCGGAAGTAATTTGTGGTCGCGAAACAGGACGCCGGAGCCGTCCATGTTGACGGAAAGCTTGGTAACGACACTGGTGACGACATTATGTGTATTCGACTGTATTAGGCTCCGAGGGGATGGAGAGTTAGCTAAAGCTGTTAGGACATGAAGAAAGAATTTGATTTTCACGAAGCACAGGAAGAAGTCAGCAAGAAAATAACACGCAGGAAAGTACCGCTCCGCTGCGTTTCGCGTGCGAAGGAGGCGTCCCTAGTTCTTGTATGGAACGACCCGAACGATGGGTGTCAGCCAGGCCTAGCGTCAGCCACGGAAAGGCAGGGGCTCGTTACATTGATTTGACAGTCAAAGACCTGGCTGTTATGAGGGATCAACTTGCTAAATTCCGAAGGATCAAGGCATGCCACCCTCCGAATTTGGATTTGCTCCACCCATGCTGATCCTAATGTACTTCGTACCTCTCCTCTGGCAGGCGAGCAAATCTCGGCTCACGCCCGTCGCAAAAGACAAAAGATCATTATGTCTTGGACATGTCATGGTGGCGTGCGGGAAGATGGAAGATACGGACCTCCCAGCTCATAAAGGCGAGGGGAGTACGTTCCAAGCACCATTGAGGTTGAACCGAGGACAGGTCCGTGAGAAAAACGATGACTTTGGGGAGATACTTCGTAGATATACCCTGCTTCGAAGATGACGAAGACAGGCGATATCAGCAGGCAGGTAAGCTTACTTCAAGCATTGCAGGATCTCGAGTCGGGTTGCCAAATCCGAACCGATGGGGACCTAAAACGAGAAGGATTTGACTCTGGTATGGGTCGTATGGGCCAGCACTGACCAGCCAATCAAGTCCCCGATCCCAAGTGTTGCGCCAGTGTTCCGTGGCTCGCTTTGGAATCCTGATCTAGGTTACATGGGTCCACTGGGGCGTAAACAAGTGAGAAGGATGGAGGCCATGCGCCCTGTTGTCGTCTGCTTATTGGCGGGATTCATTCATGTCGACCGAGCGCTCCAATGCTCCAATGCGAGCCTCAGGGGGGCACTGTTTCATCCCTGTAGGGCGCCACCATCCCATAGCCCGGTCTTCGCCATTTCATTCCAAGGACAATACGAGAGCGGGAAAGCAGAATAATACGAGGTGGTATATACCTTTGTACCCCACCCCCCAGACAGAGCAAAGCCACCTCCAGTGACATCGCAGAGCTGATGTGATTTGCTGGTGGTTCAATCACAAGCAAGTTAGGCCTGAGTTGATGGGCACCTGATATTAACGATCCAGCCTCAGCTTCGATTTCGTGATCTTTTTTTTCTCCTTCCAACCCCGACCATTTCAATCTTTCGCCATCGCGGGGTCTTCGCGACCTGCTCCCCTCCTTTGATTTTATCCCCGATCGAATCGCTCAATTTTCGTCGCCTAGGCAAATAATTTCACAACATGCATCAGCATGAGCGGACATTATCCTCGGGGCTGGCGCAGTTACGACATCATGTCACGCGACGCTGGAATAGGAGATTGGCAATCGCAGGCGTCGCACTCTTCGTGACGGTAGTTCTATGGACGTATGGCGGCTCCGCGCTCGATATCTCTGGATTACCGCCGGATGATCGACTCGCGCACAAGGATAGCGCCGAGAGGACCAGCAGCCATCTACCACAGGCGACAGCAGGGGCCCACGAGATCGAGAATTGTAGATCGGATTGGCGGACACAAAATCCTTCTGCCGACACCGGCTCCCAGATTCCTCAAAAAATATGGCAGATATCGCTGCCTAAAAAGTCAGCCAAGGACTCCGTCGTGGATCCTGAAAAAATCCAAGATACGGCCTCGTGGCTCGCGATGAACACCGACTATACATAGTAAGTAGTACATGTACCGAACTATGGACCATTCCTAGATGCAGGGCGCGGGGAGCTGCGAGAGACAATAGCATCCCCAGCAAAGTTGCCATTCATTCCCCGCGAGCTGTCTTTCCTAGATCGCATCTTCTGCCTAACAGCAGAAATCGCTAACTTTTCGAAACTTTAGCACTCTAGTGGGCCAGAAAGGAGGCCGAGAGTTCGTAAAGAGTCGATTTGCCGACGAACCGAAGATAGTCGAGCTCTACAACAGCCTTCCCAACGTCGGGATGAAGTCCGACCTTCTCCGATACCTTATCCTATACGTCGAAGGCGGCGTTTATACCGATATGGATACGATCGCCCTGAAGCCTATTGATACCTGGGTTCCGCGGGAGTTGCGAGACCAAGTCCGTATGGTCGTGGGCATCGAGTTCGACCGTCGTGACGGCGGTCCTTGGGCGGATATACCCCATTGGCTTCAGTTCTGCCAGTGGACTATCGCCGCGGCGCCAGGCCACCCAGTATTCCGAAAAATGGCTGCCCGCGCGCTCGAGTCGATGAACGCGCTATCAGACGAACATGGTGTCCCAGTTAAGAAGCTCAAGCCGACCAGTTTCGAGGTCATGAACTCCACGGGCCCCGCGGCCTGGACGGACGTCGTTTTCGAACAACTACAGGAGTTCGACCCATCTTTGAACACTACGAAGGACTTGTCGTTTATGACGGAGCCGAAGCTGTATGGGGACATATTGGTTCTTACCATTGACGGCTTCGGTATGGGCCAGGCACACTCGGAGAGCACCAACGATGGGAGCATTCCCGAGGTTGCCTTGGCGAAACACCTCTTCCGCGGGTCGTGGAGACACGACAACTGATCCGACGAATTCTTCGAAGCTTTCGGTTTTCCTTTTGAACCGGTGATGTCCTTACTCCCTCTAATATATCCCTTACTATACCTTGTTTCTTATTCTTTTTCTCTCTTTGTTTTACTTCTTCTTTTCGGTGATGAAAAGTTTCTGCCTTTCTACTAGACTTTTTCCGGCGTCTACTAGAGAAAGCCCCATGAGGGCCAAGATTCGGATACTTCAAATGAAAGCTACGAGGTGACGGTTCGGTTGGGGTGTTTATAATAATCAAAAGTTGACGGCGATGATTGAAATGGCGAAGAGGGAAGGTTTTGCAATTGGGCAGGGAATCGGAGTGTTGGGGAAGTTTGAAACACGTGTACAAGACTATGTCCAGGAGCTCAGGCGGGGATGATGGCAGATTTTGGGGGGTTTTCAAGGGCCTAAGATTCCTAGAGTATGCTCTTGCAGGTATTAATAGTATGTAGTTACCTGCGCTCAGCTCAGCTCCCCATTATCTCACCATTCTGGGGCAGTAGACGACATTTCAGCTCAGGGGACACAAAATGGAGTTCGGTTTTGCTTGAGTTTCATTAGATCTGAAACTAGTGGTACAGCTGTGTGAGAAAATATGCTACTCGGGGTGATACTGATGGTTCAGCCAGATTCTTATGCACAGGCGCTACGCAGGCGGTTCATATGAGTAGATTGCATCCGTGGCATCACAGACAAAGTTTGATGGAGAACCAAGGCTACACAGGCGTCATCTCGTTCATTTCATTGTTCGACATCATTCTGCCAATATAGGGCCGTTAAGAAGCGGCTGATATATGAAATCACCGTGCCGCCAGTCCCAGAACATAGTATTCTCCCAGCTACAGATGTGACCCTATCCCATGATCCTGGACACTAACGGCGGAAATAACCCTTTGCCCCGCTTAGGCGGAGCAGCTGGGCTCGAGCCAGTCGATGGGAGATTCGAGATCTGCGGGAAACTCAAGTTAGTCATTTTATTCCATCAAAGGATAATACATGCCACATATGGACCAGTAAGGCTGGCTATTGTGCTATGGGGTTGGTGAATGAATGCTTACCCTCGCAGAGCTCGAGACCACCGAGAATGACGTTGCCGGCGCTGGAAGGGCAGAGGCTGCAAGCACAGCTCTTGTAGGACTCGGCAAGCTCGGGGATCCTGCAGAAGCAGTAGTACATGTCAGGCTCCTTGCAAGACTTGGCAAGAGGGTGGTTCATGACCTGGGTGAAGCAGAGAAGCTGTTGGAATGTCGGAGTTAGCAGAGCCCTATGGTCTTACAAGTATGGCGTGCATCATGCAGAACCTAGAGGGGTATGTTGGGGGATGCAGTACCTCGCAGAGAGCGTTGGCAGCAGCAAGAGAGGCCATGGAGAGGCCAACGGCAGCAAAGGCGATCTTCATTGTGACGGTAGGGTGGTAGAGAAGTGGGGGAAGTGGGTGTAAGGTTGTGCTGTTAGCTGTGTAGGGGATGGAGGACGATGCCGATGGCTTCAGAAACAGTCTGGGGACTCGGGGGAATAGCGGGCTTAATATAGACGTTGCCATTATTTCAGGTCCTCGGTTCGAGAGTCGAGGGACTCAGAACCTGCGCCGCGGTTTCGGCTTGAACCATCCTCCTGCCACGGTCGTCGTCGTCTTACTCGGAAGCCACCAAGCCGTCGACAACACACCATAATCAGCTTGTTCCGCCAAACTATATTGGTTTCGAATGCATCGATGATGGCTAGGTTGATGTTGGTCACTACGGCTGGAGGTGGAGAATCTGTATGCAGAGGTGCAAGTGATTAGTGCAGGCCAGCGCGTCATTGAGCTTGAAGAATCGGTTCTTAAGCGTACGATCTAGTGGGGGAGCGTGTCGTGAATGGCCAGGATAGTCAGGGTAGTGCTGGCTTGGGCAGTTCTGGTGCATGCCGAAGTGGGTGCTAGTGCCACCCGCTACTGAGAGAAGCTACTGAGAAGAGGGGAAAGCTCCGAAAATATCACTAATCTGATCCAATCTTATCAGATTATCTGATAATCTACCCGCCCCCCTCGCTCAGTAGCCTTCGTGTCTCCTCTTCGTCTATGACCGCTTCCACCCGAGCCTCCCGGGTTCCCGCTATTCCTCTGTGGACGACATGCTTAGAGAGGTTAGCGCAGGCCTCACGAACCTTGGAAATATGTAAAACAACGCTTTTTCCCCTTCTCCTCTCACCACTAGCCAGGGCGTAGCAACGGGTAACGGACAGGGTCCACTCTAATCCCACTCGTGTCTGCAGGACATTGGCCAGGCACTGCGAGGGGGATGGGGAAAAAGCGCGAAGAATATGGCGCCGTGATCGGAGAAGCTTCACTCGCTCTCTCAGACAGGCCTGATGGGCTCGTTCATCTCACCATTTTCGACTTGCAGTGCAGGCCATTAACATAGGCTCTACCAAGAGCCACAGACTGTCGGAAGCGGGGGTTGAAAGGTTCTGGGTGACGATTTCAAAGACTATTGGATCTTCTGAATGCTCAAGCCGATCACTTCGCGGCCAATTTCCGACGCATTCTATCTTGCTAGAGCGTGAAATTCCTTCGACGCATAATGATCACCTCTCTCCACAAACCACACTACTAGGTTGACTCGTTCCCAACCCCAAAGCCTCGGGAATCTCCACCCCATTCTGTGTAGAAAACCTTTTGGAGTCATCTGACAAGCCCAGTCCCACAAAACCCTCGCCGAGAGGCAGCATTGCAGGCGAAGCTGCAGATATTCCCAATCGCGCTCTTACCATATCCTAACCGAGCCTTGACTTTTGGGAGCGAAATATTCGGACTATTACATTGTTCTAGCGTCACATCGGCCTCGTGGACAGCGGTTGAGCTGCCAAGCTTGGATTTCCAACTGACGAGGTCGGAAAAGTCTGTTATCATCTACCTGAAAGAAGACCCCGATTCAGTTTTTCCTCAGAATCAGACCATCGTGACCTCCCGATGTATCCATCATCATCACAGTTGATGTGATTCAGGCAAGAGTTGCCGAGGGCTATCCCCTCTTCAAAACCAGCCCGGTGGGTTTCGAAGAACCGCCAGAACCGGCTACTTCGACAAACAGTCTCTGTCCCAAACAATTGCAGCTCTAGTTTATGAGCTGCATTAGAGACGTCGCAATATTTACTTCTTAACCACTCAGCTGGAGGATTCAACCAAACTAGTCGTTGGTAACCTTCTCAACAATGTGGATCGGTGATTTGAATCTATGAAGCTCTTCGCATGAGCTCCTGCATCCAAGCCAAATGAATGAATGAAAATCACCTGTCAAATCTACTTCGTGAGTGACATTGTCCATGTCTTCGCCTCGGCCATATCCTTTTTAGCAGGAGCACCGGAGCATATCCTCCACTCAAGGAGTTCCTTCTCCATCTTCGTGATGCGGAGAGTATTCTGCACTCCTCCAGAGCAAGCCATCGAATGTCGGTGGACATTCGGAACTTTAGTGTATTCTAAGGCGAATGCGTCGATCCAGCACGGGGCGAACGAATGCTACCTACAAATTACTACCTCTAGACATGAAAGAGGGCTCACGTGAGCACACTTCGCCAGATGCATCGCCTGTCTAGAGCTTGAACTCGGGTTCCCTTCTGCCATTCCCTTCCCATTTTCTCTGGAGCTCTGGATTCTGTTCCATCCATTCCGGAATTTCATCTTCGCCCTCCTCCGTTAACGGCGGTGGCAACGAAGATTCTCAATGCTAGACTAGGAATCCTTGGGAGACCTTGGTTCCACAGCACCGCGAAACCTATTTTGTCCTAATATCCATCCTGTATGCGATGAAGGAAGGCGCAAAGCTGGTGGGGATTTATCCCAGTTTCATCGATAACATCACGGCCGCCGCTAGAGAGTAAAGGGCCCTTCTTTAGGGAGATACATCCTACGGGCAACTTTTCGTGCTTCAAGCCAGAGAGGACGACCCTGACTTCATATTGACCTAGGTTTGCGGTTTGCACGACCGAGTTGACGCATCTTATGATGGCCGGGTCTTCCTGTCATCGTCGGAGAGTTCGGCGCCGACAGGCAGACAGAGGAATGGTTGAGGCTATAAATCAGACAATTCACTCCCTTCCACTCTGATTTCCCAGACCAGCCCTGCAAGGCCCCTGAATACCCGCAGACTCGCATGCAGTGGTACTGTCATCCCACGAGGTTATGGTATTACTGTTCATTGTACGCCCAAGATCGCCAGCAGAGTGGTAGATTCTCGCCTGCTCCAAAGAACGAATTAGGTTTTGGGACTGTCCTCATAAACAGCCATTATCGCCACCCCGGCCTTTTGTTTCGGTAGAAGTCCGTTGTTCTCCTGAGACATTGCCTTGCAGGAGTCAGGACTCAGATTTGCTGAGCACACCATCTTACTTGCCCGAATGGCGAAACGATAATGTTGCATATTCCCCAACCAATGGTTCTCCCTGCTTGTGAGCAAGTGGCTAGGACTGGTACAGGGCCTCCGCGCAATGAATAAGGTGCTCCTATTGTGTGCTCCTCTCCCCTGCACTTCCGCTCAGTACTTGATTCGCGTGCTCGGCCCACCCTAGGGGAGCCAGTTGCTATATCTTCCAGCGCTCTGCTAGATCAAACGAGATATATTACTAAATTTCAGCTACTCAAACTAACAATATATGTCCAGCATGTGGGCTGAGTGGCCTCGGCTGGACACCTGTGCCCAGGCTGGCTGATTCCCCAGAACCGTCTTCAAGCACGACCCCTTGCATAGCGCGGCTTCCCGAGTCCAAGTCGAACGACCTCTCATCCTCAAGAGGCTCAGCCCACTCATCATCAGAGTTATAATAATAGCGGACGCTAGTCAACGGGTCTTCGCCATTGTTAAGCCGATGCGCTTCCTCGCCATACATGATTCCGTGGACGTAAGCTTCACCCACCACTCTATACCGGCCCTCATCTACGCACCGCAGAATGAAAGGCGCCTTTGAGCCTTTCAAGATCCATACTTCATCTACCACACCTTCTTCCGTCCCTGTAGATGTTGGTCCGAGGCCGAAGCGGCCTCTGCGGGTCGTAAAGAGTCGGCGACCGGCGGTTGCTTCTCGCATGTGCTTCTCAAAGTTTCGCAACTGCCTTCGCTCAAGCTTGGTCATTTGCGAAAATGCTTTTGCGCGGTGCGTGCCCACGAGCGTATTGTCCAGACTTTCCTCGTCGTCGCCGCTCTGACCTTCATTTCCCTCGTCGGGCTTTTCGAGCCAAGCACGTAATCGACAACCGGAAGGGAGATACTTGGGCTGGTTGGAAGGCGGTAACTCATCATCGTTCCCGCCTTCTTCGAGATCCGCTTTTTCCATGATATCTTCTACTAAATATTCGGTATTTAACGAGATCTGGAGATCTTCTCCTTGTAGGCCGTCATACAAGCTGGACCATAGGCCGAGCTTGACACACAACGAGGTATGCGCTAAGTCGTAGGCCCACTGTTCTGAACCTTCAAGGCATTTTAAGACCGCAGATGCCTCCAGGATATCCGCGAGAATCCAGTTCGAGAATCCCGCTCCGAGGTTCTCCTTCGAGTCGAGATAATAATCGTCGCTCGGATTTAGATCAGTCTCAGTCAGTTTATCCGCTATCAGGGTTCGCCAGAGAGCTTCCACTCGGCTCACTTGTCGAGGGTGCAGCATCCGCCTCCGGGTGCCCTTCCCGGAACTGACGCACCACCAAGCTCGAGGAAGTCCTGGGTATTCAGGCGCGATAGCTAAGGCGAGCTTGAGAATATTCACGAGCATATCCCCCTCCATGTCTGCCATCCATTGGATCTCATCCACCCTAGCTCCGAATACCTTGAGTACTCCGTTCTCCTGGAAATCAATACACGCAGGAAGCCGCCACGAGGATGCCTCGAAATCGCACTCGTCTCCACCAAGCTCGAAAGGTGTCCTGGCGATACGGGCACTAAAGTCCGGTACCCAGCTGGGGAGATCAGCTAATTTGGTCTCGGCAGGATCCTGAACTTGCGAAAGCACTGCTAGAGACCCCGTGCTGTTCATCATGGCCTTCGAGGCGCTTATGAAGACTTCTTGGGATGAAATCGTGTAGTCGGGCATTATGCCAAGGCTATCAGAGGCCAGGTTGAGGAAGGCGAAGACCTTGTCACGCGCGTCAGTGGCGTCCAGCTTACGATACAGGGATAGAACCGAAAGGAGACGAAGTGGCCGGCGAACAAACTTGAAACCTTCGGCGCCCGCTAGAACGGGATCGTCTTCATCTGTGATTACACTTGGCACCACGTCGTAGTCACAAAGGTTGCGTTTTTTGCTGAATTCAACCTCCCAAGACCGGACACCAGAGGAGTTATCTCCTTCTACCGCCTGTTCGGTCCAGCAAAAAGGCATTCCGCCCTCATCCTCAGTGTCCAGTCCGAGGCGGTCTCTCACACGGTTGTACCCCTCGACGAATGAACATCCTATAAGAAGATCCTGCAAGGAATGGGCGTCCAAGGGGGAAGGTTCCGACGGCTCGTAGCTTGAAAACGTCGCAAGTTTTGTCAAATGTTGGCTCTGATAGGACGACGGCGCCCCGGACAGAAATAGACGACCTAGCTGACCAAGATCGTGAGCGAGACCATTCTTGTGGATGAAGGATAGAGCTGCCAAAAGGAGCTTCATGTCTATCATCTCTGACCCGCACACGACGAGCATCCACTTCGAGAAGACGGCCTCCTGCGCGATCCACGCGCGTTGGAACCAGAGTCGCCGAAACACTGCGTAGATGGAAAACCAATGAACGACGGTTATGTCGGGGATCGAAGACAGGGATATTTCCACGGGCTCCGGGATTTCCGAGACGTCTCTCGCGGCTAGGACCGCCTCTGTTTGCTCGGACGCCTACCGAAGTATGCTGGTGATACCGTTGAGGGCGTGGTTCATGAAAGCGTCACCAACACCGATCCACGCTATCACCGTACTTGCGGACTTGTATATGTCTCCCATCAGTGGGATCTGTGCCGCCTTCTCTGCCAAATCTTCCTGGTTGATGCAAAGAGCATCGATCCAGATGGGTGGCGCGAATGCGTCGTGCAGATGTCGAGATGACTCGTTATCTTTGTAGTCCTGTCGAAACTTGCCAACGCGCCGAAGTAACTCGAACAAATTCTCCTCTACCGTTACTTTGCATCCGTTCACTTCAATTGACTGTGTGGCCCTAGCTTTCCAGTTGACTTCTTCCCTCGGGACAAAGGGCCAGAGATCTAGGTACCTTAGCTTAGCCATGTCAGAGCCATATAGCTTATCTCCATTCGGGCCGAGAGGCGGCGACCACCAAGTAAAGGGGAATTTTTCGGCTTTTTCGGGCCATTTCAACAACTCCAGGTCCGGTAAGGGGTCTTCATGTATCGTCACAGGGTTCCCCCAAGTATAGGATAAGGCGATAAAATTAGGTTCATTCTTCAAGTCGACAACTCGGAGCGAGCAGCGGATAAGATCATCTTGGCTCTCTTGGTGATGTATATCCAGCAAGCGAATAGATGATTTGATCGGTAGCGTGTGGTATGAGGGCTTCCCCGAGGGCGAGTGTTGTGGTGTTGGGGACGAGGGGCTAAGCTTGGCAGATGACATCTTGCAAGTACGGCTGCGTTGCTAGACAAATTGGTTCCGTGGAGGGTCGAGAAGTAGTGGTAACTCGTGAGAAATGAGCATAAACAAGAGCGAGGATAAAGATTTGCCCATTTGGGGAAATTCTGCTTTCTGATGCGGAGTGCTGCGGAAGTGTGTTGTTGTCTTTCGGACTTGGTAAGGAATCTTCAGCCTCAGCTGAGACGCTGAAACATCCATGAAATGCATTGTCCCCAGGAGGCGCAGCAAACAGCTAGGCAACCACTGACTCTTCGGCTTATTTTACTTTCTGCCCTGCCGAAGATTTCGTTATCTGTGCTGACTTCATTGCATTCTGAGAAAAAAGGGCCAATTATTATCGTAGAGGTGCGAGGGGCCTGGTCTTATTACTCGACTATTTTTCGGCCGATCATTTTGCACGAGATGTGTCGGAGGCAGGAAATTAATCTGCCTGTACGAAGTATAGGAATACAGATATATCCAGGGAAGGAAATTTTTCACTGCCAATTT
This sequence comes from Scedosporium minutisporum, assembly GCA_034774675.1. NCBI lineage: Eukaryota > Fungi > Ascomycota > Sordariomycetes > Microascales > Microascaceae > Scedosporium > Scedosporium minutisporum. The sequence continues at coordinate 86,245 of SJVG01000054.1, forward strand.
CAGCTTAACGAATACACACACATCGTTCCCTCTGTGAAGCAACTATTAGATGCGTCCAACAAGATGTGCATTTACTTCCGCGCTGCGCCACCAGTTGGGGGA